>WUWR02000216.1:0-125332 GCA_009982885.2 Hyles vespertilio
AGGGCACCCACATTTCGCCTTGTATATTCCGTCCCACGATGTGATAGGTGGCGAGCCTATCGCCATATCGGGCACAAATTCCTGACTCTGGGCTGATAATGAATAGAAGAATCCAATATCACTTTGCCCAACCCGGGATTCGAACCCGAGACCTCAGCTTTGTAGCCGTATCGTAGTACAACTACGCTACCGAGGCAGTCAAAAATTTTTTTCATCTGAAAAATAATTTCCCGAAATTTTTTTCCCGCGTACCGCTTCAACAAAGCGCGGCATCTCTTCAGTCTCAGGTCCATTAGACGAGCATTCAAACGATGTCCTATTTTCTTCGATATGCCCGATGTCCTAAGTCTTCATTTAACACCCTTTTCACCGCGGTTCTGCTTAACCCCAACTGAAGGGTCAACAGTTTCTGCTTACGTTTGGGATTTCTGTGAATTTGCGCCTTCACAGCTTTTATCACTGCTGGAGTCCTAACAGACCGAGGGCGACCACTTCTTCATCCTGTCATCTACACTAGAGTCTTCATTGTATCGTTTGATGGGTACGATAAACGAATCTTTTGGTAATATTCAAATTTTTCAGTATGTATTATGTAGTATAATCGATAGGCTCTACAAAAATATGAAAAGACGCTTGTTACAAAATACAGGATACTAATATCGATAATTTCAAAGATTTCTAAAGCAGCAAACTAACTTAATGTTATGGTGTGTATTATTTACGTATTTAATGGCTATTTTAGCACAAACGACAAACAATTAAGCGTCTTACTTGATGAAAAGCCATCACTGTAACAAACTAACCTCTAATATATTTAAAAGATACAGAAGAAAAAACATATTATTTACAACACTATCAATTTTGAGAGACATTCAGTATTCTCCAAGGCCTAAGATTGTTGTTTTAAAAACTACCGCATATTAATTGACATTGAAATAAAGACAATTGATTTAGACATTGAAAAATGTTTTGTGATGCCGGAAAATGTGCAAAAATAGCAAAGAATATATCGAAAGTCCAGACTTATTCTTTAAATATTCATGTCCGAAAATAATAGATATTCTTATTTATCCGTATCGACTGTCTGATCATCGGAAACTAGTTTGGTCTAATTAATCCGATACCATCAAGTCAATTTAGCCACAAATAGAGTTAGTCTATTGGTTAGTCGACCATATTATGTTTATTTTACTGGAACTGTTGATAGCTTAAGCATAGTTGGAACCGTATTGGGCTGTGTGTAAGTATGGAGTCTCGGAGTCGATTCCTGGATACTATTTTTGTCAGTTATTTCAATGTTAATAATCGTAGATTTTACAATTTATAAAGAAATAAATGGACATATTAGTACTTACGTGTTTAACATTTTAAATAGTTCGATTAAAATGCAATAAATCCAGGACACACACAGAATAACATCAATAATATAAATCACGAATACAATGTTTTTAATTGGCGCATCCATAGTATATCCAATCCTTGAACTTCCATTTAATATCTTAAACGAAATATAAATAAATAATTATACCCACCAAGAGACTAAACTAATTGAATTGAGGAATTGGAGAATTGAGGAATATGTTCGGATGCATATTTATCGTTCTCTTCTCCGTGATTTACCAGTCAACACGGGGGGGTAGGTATGGAACTAGTTTCTTAAAAATATGGTCTCTAATATATTGCAATTTAAAACCAAATTCTTCAAATAAGATAACACAGAAACTAGGTTAAAGAACATACAAACCTCTCCATACATTTCAACTTTTCTGGTTGTTACGCGGAGATTTTCAATTATGATCCGGTAAGACGGATTGCTTCTGATAATAAACAAGTTTAGCCAACTACTTCGTCAGATATCGTCTTTGAGATGTTGGATTTATGTTTTTGTTAGAAACAGATCTGTACTGTTATATTTTGTGGGAATATATCACCAGAGGTTAGTGAACCTGAACATTACTTTGATAAACTCCCGACAGGCTAGAATAGCTTAGAAATAATATTGCTATAGAAATTTCAGAGGTGTTGTTATGACAAGTTCTATTCTACATGTTCTCAATGATTCGAATGCAAAATTATTGAAGACGATGATTTTGTATGTTTATATCGACGTAATATATAAATTTTACAGGAGTCAATAAGCCACCAGAAAGTTTTTCGATAAATATACCTACTTATAAACTACTATGGTAAAATATATATAACTAGCGGCCCGGCCCGGCTTCGCCTGGGTGCAGATACTTTTTTATTTTACTCCACACCAAATACGTGTATTTTTCGTATAAGCTCTTGTATACCTAAACATGAATTAGCTATCCTACTGTTCTGCTCAATTCCGTCCCATCCCGTCTGTTTCATTCACTTCCCGATACGTCGCGTCCTTTCTCTTAATTAACCATCCGTCTTATACCGTGCATTTACATTTCGTCCTATTAAATCTGTCAGCTATCCCAGTCGTCTCCCCTACCTCCCACTCTATTATATCCAGTTTCTCTCTACTTTCTAAACACCTTTATCGATTTTGATTATCCATGCAATATCCCATCCCTTATTTCACCCCACTATGCTGTTTTTCCAAAATATTTACGCCATTACTCTTGTTAGTAATAAAGAGATGAAATATTAATTTTCGTAGAAATGCACTCACACACACCACAATTAACGTAGAAACAATTATATTTAACTGGTTTTTCAAGACACAGGCAACGCTAATTTGAGAATCCCTGCATATTCTCCATAATTATTTAAAATTTTTATTTTCATTCAGTTCAGTTTTTATTTTATGTGTATTTTATTAAAGATTTTTCATTTTCAAGTGAAATTCTATCTTGAAAAGAAGTAAAACTTAATACATGTGAATATTATTTATTTAATTGTCTTATATTTATGTAGCATCATAATAACTCTTTAGTTTACAATAAATTCCTGAACGTATGCATAAATATTTGACAATCAATTTAAATGTCAACCACTTTTCATACTGTCATTAATTTACCTCTTAAATCTAAAATACGCCATAAATCGAATATTGTGGCTCTGTGTTGTCGATTCGAAACCTTTATTTAAATACGTTATTTAATTTTAGGAAGAGTTACCGTATCGACGCTATGAACATTAAATCTTTGACAGTTACAAACCCATGAACATTTTGTTTGGCAAACTGTTTTTTTCCTTTTTTTATACTTTCGTCAATTCAATCGAGATAAAACTATCCCACCTTTAAGTTGGAACAAATAACACATCTCTACAAAATTTCATATAATCAGTTGAGTGGTTAGGAGTCATCGCGGACAAACAACGTGACACGTGAATTATATATATAAGAAGATGCACTTACAGTGCAGTGCGGTTTAGAGCAACTAATAAGAGGTCACTGAGCTCTTATAGTCGAAAGAATATTCTGGAGACTTTCCAGAATATTATTCCGCCCTCACACCCATCACTGCAACTCCTGTAAGTCAGGATCAACTGATGCATGCCACTGCATTGTATTGACACCGAGTGTTTAAGCTCGGCGAGTCTCCGGGAATGTCTAACTTGTTTTTAACGCGAAATGATATCAGTCAGATTCAGAAAGTTAAATTAATAGGATGAGTTGGAAATTAATTTAGAATTAAATTATAAAAGAAAATACCAATTTACTTAAAGCGCGTCATTTTCTAAGGTTCAAACTGTGGGTTCAAATGAGCTTACGGTTCACCTGATTGTTAATGATCACAGCCGCCATGAGCATTGGCAATTACCATAGGACTTAGAGCTGCATTGCCAGCCGTTATATTATTTTTTATGATCACCAGATCCTATGAAACTTACAATCTCAATGTATCAGGATGGGGAGCGCAGCGGAATGCCAAGCATTGCTTTTTAATTCAAGGTGTTTTCTTTTGCCACTGTTCATGAGCGTTCGTATCGCGTACCATTGGGTGAACGGCACGCTCGTCTCGCATTAATAGCAAAAAGGTCGTATTTGTCCGCAAATGCAGTTGACATATCGTCATATTTTACAAAACCATATACCATGCCCGTGGAACAGATCTCAATATAGCAAGTTTCTCGGCATTGTATGCAGCGGTCACTATCCAGTTGACAATGCATATGTAGATAAATGTAATCGTGCATTACCTCTCCTTCCATTTGCAGTTATAGCTTTTTATTTATGGTTTAATCATAGTTTGTCGTATACTTTTACTAAAACCCATTACCTGAGACGCAAGGGATCTGTAAGTATTGAAGCTTTTACCATAATAGTTCTCGAGCATTAATATGGCAGTGCGGGGAATGGAGTCTTGTACAGCATTGTGGTGATATTATAAATAACTGTAATTCATTTTAAAATATAGATAAATTCAAAATACATAGGTATAGCGGGAAAATGCTCATTGCTTAATGATGATTTAAGTGTCCAAAGTTTGCGAAAGGCGCAATAACCTATTCCTTTACTTCTCCTTTCTTATCTTTGCGTATGCAATAAAAGCGTACAAATTAAATGACATTTCCGTTCTACTGTACACTTTGCGTATTATCCAACAATCAGGCTTTAAGAGAGACAAATGTGTTTCAGTAGCAGTGTAATGTAATTCCCGCTGAGATTGTGTTATCGGCTATCGGCGCCTGGCTGGATATCTGAGTCCACCCCCCCCAGACACCCCGCAGACATCCTCCCGCACTAGGTCAATCACCTCTAAACTTTATGACACATCGTCTTTATTTAGTTAAGCACTTAATTCAATAGAAGCGTCACTTGGCCATAGTATGAAATATTTTTTTAATTTTATTTTTTAAAGATATACTATTCTAATGTGTGAACACCGAGAAAAATGTGAGTTGGGATTTTATCATGACACAACATTTAAAAGTATGATAAATGAAATAATTCATAACTAATTTTCGAGTACTTATTTTCAAAAAAAATCTACACATCGTTGCTGACATTTCGTTTTAGTTAATGATATTTTCAAGCTCTCAATATATTATCCTTTTCCTTTTTGTATTCCTAGATTACAAATTCATCAATTTGTAACCACTTACCTTCAATGAGCTATTTGATCTTTTACCTGCCTGTGGTATAAAAATACTCACAGGTCTAAATAATTCGGTAGACCTAACCCGACAACCCTCTTTACCTGCGCCTACCCCTTGTTAAAACTTCACAGACTTAATTGTATTTATAAGGGACCGTACAAATACGCATTCACTGAAAAGTCTTACTTTTACCGATATATGTACCACTTAGCTTAAATGTGCCCGAATACATAGGTTATTTAGGTATTTCGGTAAAAAATAAAAGAAAATATACTTTTTTTATTGCAATGAATGGTGAGACGTGCATGCCGTTCGCCCTATGGGTAAGCGATACGACCGCTCATAAACAGTAGCAAATCAAACAGACCTTGAATTACAAAGCAATGCAATATTCCACTGCGCTCGCCGTCCTCAGACTGAAGATAAGATGTTAAGTCTCTTAATGTCCAGTAGTTACTATGGATACAATATCCTCCAAACCGGAAAACAACAGTACATTTACACTACTGTTTGGCGGGCGAAATGGACATTGCGGGTGGTAATTACAAAAGTTATTCCATGTTGATGTGGAATTTTTGCGTCGTTCTTTTAACTTCTTTAGTGGTTGTACAAAATTTAAAAAATGTTATAATAACTAAACTATGGCGTTCGGACAACAAGAACTGTGAGCTATGGTCAATAATCATTTTTAGACGCAAAAAATGACACTTAGTACCAAAACTTGAAGAAGTGTTCCTGTCATTGATTTTACCCTCTTTGAATATTCAGAAAGCATCTAAATTACTTAAACCTAATTTAAGTTTATTCCTACCGACCTACGATTATACTGATGTTGCGAGGCCGGAAGTGATCAATCATGCCAAAAATTATAATATGGTGTAACTTAAGTTTCATAACCTCATGCTACATCGAATCTTTACTTTTGAGATTTTTTTAATATTCCCTCTGCGCTTGTATTATATTTTTCTGCGAAATATTCTCAGTTTGAATTTTATGATATATGTATTTTCAATACGTTAATAAATTTTGTATGATCACGTTTTTAAAATTCTTAAGTTTATTATGGAGTAAAGATTGACATTATTCAAATTACAATGTAATTAAACAGTTTATGATTAAATTCATAAAAAATCGAATACTTGAAGTGCGTCTCTCGTAACAATGGAAATCGTTATTTTATGTCGTTTCTAATAATGCTTTGTGACATTAAAAATAATATTAATTGTTGTCCACTCTCCCATTGATATATAATTAAACGTTTTCATGCCGAACATTGTTCAAAAACACAAAAGATTATTTCGATTGAAAAATATTTTTTTTTCATTTTCACGCCATTGTTTTTTCGGCAAAGGAACGAGGACTTTTGTTCTGACAGATTTATTTTTTTGCCGAGTCTGTTACGAATGGTATAAAAGAACAGCTCATTGAATGTAGGAGGTGAATGTAGGGACTTTTTCTGAATTTAGGACACCTGAATAAAACAAAAGAAGTATAGGAAATATTTGAAATATGTGTGGATTCTATTATTGGAATTTAGTTTTATATTTATGATTGTAATGGGTATATGTGGTAAGAATATTTGATTTGTCATTTACCGTTTGCACAAATGTATTTCTATGAAGAATTTGTATGTTTTACTGGTATTATTTAGATCTGGCTGTAGGTCGGTGGGAATCAAAGGCTTTATGAGATTAATTATATCGTAGGTTGTTTTTTTGTAAAAGTGATTTTCCATTGATATCGTCGTAGTCTAACAGAAACACCAATAAGCTTTTATAATTGAATGCAGAACAATATGTAGTTGACTCATTATTAAGGTAATTGAAATCACAAAACAATTAGTAACAGTAAAAGGCTGCCAGAGACAATGCGAGAGTTCCCATTACGCCAAAATAATATGGTTTTCAGAAAAAAAACCATATATTTATTGGCTAGACTCCCTTGGTGGCGTAGTTGTACTACGGTACGGTTACAAAGCTGAGGTTTCAGGTTTGAATATGGTCCGATATGGCGATAGGGTCGCCCTCTATCACCTTGTAGGATGGAACACGTAAGGCAAAATGTGGCTGTCCTGGCACCTCTGCCTACCCCTTTTAGAAAATACTTGAGTTTATGTATGTATATTTCACTGGGTAAATAAATAATAAATCAAAATGATTCAATACGAATATCATCAAATTTGATAATCTATGGTCGATTCCCATGGATATGCCAAATGCTAATGATTCGCGAGAGTCGAACGTGAACGTTCAATCAATATATCGTCATTACAATACATCGTGATCACAATCAATATGTAAAGTTACGATCAACCACAAAAAATTAAATTCAAAATATGTGTAGTGATGTGTAATGTTCTATTTTGATGTATTATGTATGTGTTTGTTTATTGTTTTAATTAGTTATATTTCAAATATTGTATGCGTTTCATAATTGTGAATTAATTCATATAAAAAGAAAAATACCATTTTGAGTTATCACAAAAATCATTGGGAATATCCTTATTCTCTTATCTCTTCGTAATAACACTTTCCCTTCATTGTATTGTGTAATACGTGTTCCCTTCTAATATTTATTACGTCAATATTACACATTCGGCTGTACTATTTATTCGCGATTGTCTAGACGAGCGGTTATGAACACGTCTCAATAAAAATCGAATTTAGGTCACTTTTATTTAATCTCTCAGTACAGTAACATGTTTATGTAGTTTTGTTCGAAATATGAGCTCTTTTTGTACTTAATACACGGCGAGAAATTACAAAGTAAAATAGGTCACACATACATTTAATAAGAATGGTTGAGTTACTTTAAAAATAAAGGTATTTGTAAAAACAAATCATTTATTTATAAATATTAAGAATTAACCCATTTTTTTCCATTTCATGGACGTTGATGAACAGCAGAATTTTTGACCATCACGCAGCTTTCACGTACTAGTAAAAAGAATTAATAGAGCTTTTAAATATTGAAACTGGCGTTGACATTATTTGAGTGGACTTTAAAAATTCGTGAAATATTTCGCTATAACCTCTCAAATATTTTATCGTGGAAAATCGTTTTGATGGGTTGTGCAGGAAAAATCAACGGCAGTTCTCCAAAGTCACGTTTGCGTTTTAGAATAATATTTCTACCGAGCTGTTATGCAATGTAGGTAATTCTTTGGATCTCGTCACAAATCATTTTTAATATATCTTATCTTTTTTATTTATTTTTAAGTTAGGCAGCGACTTTGCTGTGCTGCCCCTTAGCACTGCAGAGGTCCATGAGCAGGGGTAGCCGTATACTATCAGGCGGGGCCGCTAGCTCGTCTGCCTGTAAAGGCAATTATACATATATATTGATTTTGGTAACGGACCAGACGCGGCTGCCAAGATGTTCACGGTGGTCGTGGGTTCGAATCCCTGGATACACCTCTGACTTTTTGGAGTCATGTGTGTATTGATAGTCAATCACCACGCACTAAAATGGTGAAGGAAAACATCGTTAGGAAACCTGCATACCATAACGATTTATAAGAATTTCTATGGTATGTAAGGCCGCCAGCCCGTATTAGGCCAGCGTGGTGTACAATATGTTCGAACCACTCTCAATCGTACGGTCGATAGTAGAGGAGGCCCGTGCCCTGTAGTAGGACAAAAATTAGGGGCTGATAGAGAGAATAATAAAATACAACTATTTGCATAGAATTGTGCCATGAAACCAAAAAGCCACATTTATTTCTGATATATACAAGACTTGATTTTAATGAGTGATTAGGACTATACATACATATATTTGTGTTTCAGTAGTGTATATAAATTCAATTAATGTAGATGGTTTTCTATAGCAGTAAATGAACTAAAAGACAATTAATTATGCAAGAAACTAGAGGCGCCGATATCGTTACATAGAAATGTTATGTTACGATACATTCTCCCGAGCCATACATAAGAAAGGAGGGCACAGAAACAGTAATTAATTGTTTATCCAACTTTCTTTATTAATCCTATCAAGTAGAGCGACATTTAATCGTGACTACAACGTTTTTGGAACTTCAGACTCATCAAAATGATTTATTCTTTACTAGCAGCCCGCCCCGGCTGCGCCCGGGTATTGGTTTTTGAGTCCAGTTCACATTCACAACATATTATTTCGCGAAGTAACTGTTTATATTTAAATTCAATGTGTCTCGTCCCGTTAAATCACTTTCTGTCCCATCTCATTCTGTCCTACGACGGGAACACTTATTTTTTCGGGGTCAAAAGTAACCTATGTGTTAATACAGGATGACAGCAATTCTTATACCAAATTTCATGAAAATCAGTCCAGCCATTTTGCGTGAAAGAGAATTAAACATCCATACATACAAACTTTCGCAATTATATTAATAAAAATATATGCCGCCTGTGAACGAGAGGCCGCGGGTTCGATAACCGCACCGAGAGAAATATTTGTGCGGCCCACAAATATTTTTTTCGGGTCTGGGTGTGTGTGAGACTGAGAAATCTCTGGTAGTTCCTGATAGCCACGACACAAGACTCGAACTTAGTGTGGGTATTCAGGATTATGTATGCGAACTTCTGGGTGTTATTTATTTATTTACTGGCAGAAGTACGGATTTATTGAAACTTATAAAATCTTAAATCTAGGAATGTATTGAAAACATTCGTTGTTCTGAGAGGAAAAACCTTAAAGTCTTTTTTTGTATTCACGAGTATAATATGTCAGTACCTGTAAATAGAGATTGTTCGTTCAATTTCATAATATCAATGTAGTTTAAATGCAAACTAATATTGTACTGAATATACATGTCTAATATATTTTATATAAGCATTTACCTCCAAATTGAATAGGTCACTTGTCGCTAAGTGACCAACCGTTGAGAATGTTGAAGTGGGTAATGGGTCTACGTGATTGAAAACGCATAGTTCATTGAACGTTGTTGAGCCTAAAATAATTTCCCACATCAAAACTATATGACTACGTTTTGCGTTTTTATTGAAAATACCAAAGTTGAATCACTAGAAAGAGACAGAATGATTAGACGAAACTCCGTCCCATTTATTGAGTCTTTTCTCTTATCCTTTATCCGGTACCGTGGACATTCATGGAGCGACGTCTATGTTTGACAGTGGACATAAGTAGTTGAATTATTTTGCATAGCTTATAGTACATTGTGTACTATCTATGATTCTGCACCAGTACACTGATTTTTTCACAGTAAAACAAATGAACGGAACGTGCAATGTGGTTTTTTGAAACATCCGTTTAACGATATAATTAGTACTACGGTATGATTGAAAAACTAAGGTCTCGGCTTCGATTCTCAGGTCGGTCAAAGTGATATTACTACCTCTTCTGGTTAATTTCTGGTTAGTTATTTCTGTGCGAGTACATTTATTTTTTCACACTCCCACACATTAATAGAAAAAAGGTGCTGCTTATTTGGAAATCGCAACTGTCAAATGGACGTTTAAAATCCAGAATCTGTTAATAGCTAATGCTTTAAAATTTACGAAGTCAACATAGCGCACGTGGCAACACAAAAAATAGACTGTATTATAAATGATAAGAATAAATACCAGTGTATTTTAAACTTTGCACCGCAGATAATAGTTTATCTAATGTACAGTTTTGTAAGTAAGAATTTACGTGACATTGTTGATCACAAGTTGCGTATCATTGCAATGCATGTTATAAAGGTCAGTGAAAATAGGTGCTTAAACACTTCTAGATCACTTGGAAGCCATTTTCTAGTTATAAATCCACTAACGGGCAGACAAAGACAGACAGTATTTATTAAAAAAGTCTCTCATATGTGAGAAGCCACCTGTGTGGGTATCACCGCAATGTCCTTTTCTCCCGCCAAACAGGACATTGTAGCTAGAGTAACAACTGGACAAATTGACTTTATATCTTTTATCTCTAAAGTTATAAAATATTTAAAACACATGGTATTTGCCTAGGATTTTCAGGAACGATAATAACATCAATTCTTTATTGTTTTGCAGGTCTTAAAAAGATAAGTGCTTTGATAACATAATTTAACTGACTCGGTGGGTTCGTTGTAGTTAGCCGACGAAGTAAATTACTTTTAAAGGAGTTCATATGACGGATGGAGGCTTAAAAATTGTTGGATACGGAATAAGTCGAAGAGAAGTCAGGGAGATTAATCGAGTACAATGTTAAATAATGTGAATCAATATGATGTGTCTTCGTATTAAAACCGTAAAATTAAAACTTATACCATCTTATAGACGCCTTTGCCGAAGGTCAAACAACCGATTGCCGATTCATAATTTATATTGCTACTTGATGTTTAAGTGTAATTTTTAATATGTTAGTAAGACGGCAATAAAGGCTTATTTTATTTTATATCTTTGATAGCACCTGTCGTTGAAATTTAAAAAGACATCATGAACAAATTTAAATATACTAAACGAGCCTCTCTGCTTCTAAGATGGCATTACAACCATCATTATGTCCTGTACTTAGTACATTCTTAACGTATAGTGACAAAGTTTTCTTCTTATAGTTTGAGACGACAGTACAGTAAGAGCTAAGTTAGTTTCCTTTTAACCCTACCCCGTTGTAATGGTCCTTTCGACCGCATTGTGCGACTTTAGGGCGTAATTAATGATTGTGGGAGGGTTAATTTCATTGGAAATTACTTTTAACTCGTTTAAGCTCGTGGCATTGGTAATGCGTTTGTTGCAGTGAAATACAACAAACGCTTTACGCATAACGCATATTAGTCCTAGCAGCTTAAGGACTTTTTAATAACCATTTTATTCATGGAAATATGGCATAATAATACTAGCGGTGCGACCCGGCTCCGCCCGTGTGCAGATACTTTTTGAGTCCAATCCCAAATATCCTATATCCAGTCGGTATATCTGGTTTTGAGTTCCATGACTCAAGGTATGCAATTCATACATCAATTACATCCCATTTCATCAGCCCTATATTCTATCCCTTTTAAATTGAAAGAGTAGCTAATATACATATTTAAATTCCTTGCTGATCCCATGAGACAAACCTTATTTTCCGGGATAAAAAGTAACCTATGTATATTCCAAAGATATCTTGTACTTTATTCCAAATTTCATTAAAATTGGTTCGGTTATTTGAACTGGGTAGACTCTTACTCATCACCCGGAAGAATGTTTCACTGTTTCAGCGTGAGGAAGTAGCAAACAGAGAAACTTTCGCGTTTATAATATTAGCAGGAATTATATTATTCAAAGTATGCAAAGTACAAATCGTTAACACTCACTGTAATAGGAACTTAAATATTCAATTTTACACAACTTTTGGTGATAATAATATTATCAAATTAGATACTATAAAATTAAAATTCCGACAAACTTTGAAATTAGTTCAGTAATCTTTCGGCTCGAACAAAATCAAATTTTCATGTTACAACTCCTTCATCCGATTAACATTTCAAGTTCCAAATAAAGTTAAGTTTAAAGGTCCGTCATTTCATTGAAAATTCAATAAGGGTTCGTTTCACGCCTAACTGAAGTGTGACAAGAACTTTTATGCATTAATTGAATATTAAACAAATATATGTGAGAATATCAAATGCTCATAATGGACATTAGTAAAGTAAGATTAATTAAAAAAAAAAACATTTTAAAACTCAAATAAAAATACTGGGTATCTCAAGACTGCTACCGAAAATGAATCCGGATGGTAGTTTTAGTGACTACAAACACAATGCAACTAAAAATTTCGGAAAGAAAAGCGACAAATATTTTTTATGATTTTTTAAATATCGTTATTTTTGGGTGGTAAATCCATAGTTTTTTAAACTCTTTTATACCTTAGAGTATTTATAAATAAAAGGGTATACAGTATTATTTTAGGAAAAAAATGTGTTTACCACCCAAATATGGCCAAAGAAAAAAAATTACAAAAATAAAATTGTTGCTTTTTTTGCAACTTTTTCTGTTGCATTGTGCCTAATGTCGCTTAAACTCCCACCCGGCTTCGTTTTCGGTAGGAGTCTTGATATCCAAATAATGTTGTACAAGAAAATTCAGTCCAACGCTATTTTTCGCTTCTCTATTTTCCTGAAATAGATTATATCTTGTAAAAGATCGTGTCACAGACCCGTCCGGTTGTAAAATCCATAAGATCAATCCTTTTACTACGTCCGTAGTAAACCCATATGGCGCCAACCCTAAGCCGCTGCAGGGTAAGGCCAGGTGAAATAATATATCCAATATAAGATATTATACAATTCCTACATACCCTGGATAAAAGGACATATACTCAGGTGTAATGTTTAATTCATGTTAATTTATGATTACATTTTACAGAAATCTGAAGTTTGTGGCCTGTTGCTAAACGTACCACCACTGGCAACATGTTTAAGGTAGTCACGGTTTCAAATCCCAGGGCATACCTCTGATTTCTCGGAGTCATGTGTGTATTAATAGTCACCATTATTACGGGAATTAAAACATTGGGAGGAAACCGGCATGCCATTGCGATTTGTATGAATTTATATATATTTTTTTTTATTGCATTGAATGGCGAGACGAGCAAGCCGTTCGCCTGATGGTAAGCGATACGACCGCTCATGAACAGTAGCAATATTCCACTGCGCTCGCCATCCTGAGACATAAGATGTTAAGTCTCAATATGTCCAGTAGTTGCTCTGGCTACAATGTCCTTCAATCCGAAACACAACAGTGCATTTAAGCAGTGTTGTTTCACGGGAGAAATAGACATTGCGGTGGTACCTACCCAGATGGCTTCTCACATATGAGAGACCTACCACCAGTAAAATTTATATTATTATATAGATTATTTATTTATTTTATGCGGGTTGATACAATATTAAAATAAATGATTACAATTTTAGTAAGAAGTGACACATCTTATTGAATTACTTTTTACACGTTAATTATATTATTTTTATTATTGATTGGAATAACATTGCAATATTTTTACAATGAAATAGAAAATTACTGAGAAAAATTAGGTTACCCTAATTATTTCATATTCTAAATTATCTCAGTTATCTGAAATAATATGCATCCTGGCAAAGGTAATATAATATGTATGAATCAGACAAAGACAAAGCTGATTGCATTACGGTCCCAATCGTATACCCTTTTAAAAGAATTACAATGTTCAAAGAATACGAAAGAATCGTTTTAAATATTCTAGGAAAACTGAGATTTTCCAATTATATATTGGAATTAGGTCGAAAATGCTTTGTATTGGATATTTAAAACTTTTTCATTTCTCAAATCTTATCGGTAAATAAATAATATCTTGCTGAGGTAGTGGGTATAACTTACAAATATTGCAATATTTTCCCGCCTTTGCCTTTGATGGCAAAGTAAAGATATTCATGTCTTTGAAAACTCTTCTAAAATGTTGCTGGAAAAATTCAATTTATATTCTCGAGTCATTTAACTCTTGTTGTTATATAGATTTTCATTACACGGCGTTGAATATGCATTTTTAAATTTCAAATTAAAAAAAATCCATTTGGGCTTGTACCTGATATTTCCTTCCTGATAGTCCCTGAACTACGAGAGACTTTTTGGTCTCACAAACACCCAACCTGAAATAATTACCTATGGTACACACAATTATTTGTTTCGGTGCGAGGATCGTACCCGCTGCCTCACGTTTCACAGCCGGCGTCTAACCAAGTGCCCCACGGAGGCTGTCAAAATAATAACATGAATGCTTTGGATTAGGACGCGGAATGCTAGCAAGAGATAATTGTTTGATCTTGGTATAAGCCTATGTTTAGCAGTACATTTCCTGTGATTTGAGAAGTATGTAATATTATTTCCACATTTTTTTCTCGACAAATTCGACTCATATAATAAATAACAACCAAACTTAGATATAAAGGTAAATAGTAGTGTACACAGTTGTAGTGTATATAGAAGGTGGGTAGTCCTAACGGTACATGACATTTGTCAGTTCTGCATTAAACGTGATACGTAACGGTCAAGGTGTTTCATTGTCTTATATCATAAGAATATCATAGTCTACGGTATTTCTTCGTCGGAAATACTACAGATTATTAATTTTACTTTATTCATATTTTTGTCACAATGATTTAAATACGTAAACAATACCATTTCGAAGTAGTTTAACATAAAATAATTTTATTTATAAATAAATATCATACTCTATAAAATACCATATTTTCCTTATTTTACCACATGACGTCATTATGACATGTTTGTTACTACGATAAAGCGTCTAACGCTCGAAGACATATGTACATATGTCGAAGACTCAAACGCGACTTAAATATTATGTTGCACTTGACTACGTAAATCCTGTTTAAATGTACTGACCAAGTGGGCCGTGCGCAGTTAAGAGTAACTTAATAATTGAATGGCGCTTGAGTTTGGGCGTTAATAGCTTTTACGGCCCCCATCCCACTGGCGTTTTATGAGCGTTTGCGCAGCGTTGACGTTGCGATGTCGTGACGTTCACGTCTCAGTTGCCTACAGGAAATTCGACGGGCAATACTACTGTTGGCTTTGCTACTCCGACAAAAATTACGTAAGAGAAAAAAAAAATACATATTCTCGTATTGAGATATCCCATAACAAAGTTGCAGCTTGAGCGCACGACGCTATAAAACCACGACTTCCACGTCGCGTCACCGCAGCGTCAACGTTGCGCTGACGTTGGAGAAACACCAAGGTTCGTAAATCACCAATGTGATAGAGGCTTAAGAGCGTGGTTGCCTGTTGGTAACGGACTAGATGTGGCTGCCACGATAGAGATGGCGGGTTCGAAAACTAGGGCACACTACTGAATTTTCAAATTCATTTGTATTGATAGCTATTAAAATGTGATAATAATTTTCACGCTATTTAATGGTTAAGGTAATCATTGTGAGGTTGCCTACGCACCGTAAGAACTTTATAACCTTTTGACAGCCTCCATGGCGCAGTTGGTTAGACGCCGCCTGTGAAGCGAGAGGCCGCGGGTTCGATCCCCGCACCGAGAGAAATGTTTGTGCGGCCCACAAATATTTCTTCCGGGTCTGGGTGTTTGTGAGACCGAAAAGTCTCTCGTAGTTCCTGATACCCACGACACAAGACTCGATCTTAGTGTGGGGTCAGGACTATGTATGTGTAAAAAATATATATATATATATATATATATAAAAAAAATACATGAATGAAACCTTAGCCCTGATTTTTTATGTGAGAACTGCCAATCCGCTCTAGGCTAGACTGGTGGAATGTGACTGTAGCTTTCTTCAAAGTCTCGTATATTATATAGAGGTGTCTCATAGTAGGAAGAGTGCGAGAGGCTTTGTGTGTTGTGTATGCCCCTATTTCTATTGTATATATGTATTGTGAAACGCCAGCCTCCTTAATCGAGCTCTCGTATATATCGGAAGACCCGCGATTGTAAAGGGTGATGAGGGGCTTTCTGTAAACCCCTAATTATACAGTTAATTACCATACTTGAATTTTTTTATGTATGTGCATAGTGTAAAGTACAGAACATGATTGTGCGGTCGAGACTTTAATTGCACGAGATTGGATTTGTGTGTGAAATGGCAATATGCTAGCCGGTGCAGTGGTATGTAAGTCCGCCAACCCGCACTAGGCCAGCGTGGTGGACTATATGGCCTAACCACTCTCAATCGTACTTTCGATTGTAGAGGAGGCCCGTGCCGTGCAGTGGCACGCATATGAGCTGATACAGACAGACAGAAATACTATTTGGAATGTAAAACAACTGCGTACAGTAGTTACACATTGTCCCAACTTCGTAATGTGTTGTCGTGGGTATAAAAACATACGGAATATTGTTATTTTTCAATCGATTTTTAGACAAGTCGCACACATAATACGCATCGCGCCTTTCTGAAAAAGGAGCCACATCACTTAGAACCTATTCATTTATTTAGTTTTCATTGTACATAGAAATGATCACAAAAAGCACAATTTTTAGCACTATATGGCGCTCGCCATCCCGGAACATAGAGTTATAGTCCTTTAATGTTACAATGATGATATATCGCTATTCCAACAGCTCTGAAATTAGTAATATATCTGGTGGGTCAGACAAATATTTGTCTTAGTACGTCCAGCCAGCCTGGATGTTTCATCTAATTTTGTTGTGGAGCAATCTGTATCTGTATCAGCCCATATAGTCCCACTGCAGGGCACGAGCCTCCTCTACAATAAACAGTACGATAGATAGTGGTAAGGCCATATATATAGGCCTCTATGCTAGCTTAATGCGGGTTGGTCGATTTACATACCATAGAAATTCTTGTAAATCGCTAAAGTATGCATGTTTCCTCACGATGTTTTCCCTCACCGTTTAAGTGCAGTGGTGCATGAATATCAATAAACGCATAACTCCGCTGAGGAGAATAGTAAACAATTAATTGTTTCCAACTTCGTCGATAAGTTTTCTTTTTGAATGGGATACAAACAACGCGACATTTCCTGACAATATTATCGAGTTTCACTGCCTAGTGTCAATTGTTTACGAGCTCTGTACATTCTCGCTTACAGAAGTTTCAGTTGTGGGCAAGATGGCAGGCTATTGTCAATATTTTTCAAAACAAGTTGTGACGTGGTTCGCTAGTCTCTTACGTAATGGGGAAGCAATGCAAATGATACATGGGGAAAATAATGTTTAGGAAGCCGCAAAGAAAAATATGTTTTTATTGCGCCTCGTCTTTCCCATTAAGAAATTAATTAATTTCTCATTTTTATGTGGTCTAATTTTTAATATATATACTTACTATACTTTTTCTTACAGTGATGTCAAGACATATAAGTCCGTAAGCAAATTTCCTACGAGTCGGGATTGTATCTATTTCTGCCGATCTGTGCAGTTGCAAATTAATCTGTGCTAAAGAGTCAAAGATTGGAACTACTGAACATTTATATAAAACTAGCTGACCCGGCCACGCTTCGCTTTGCCTTGGTTATCATATGATTCATGTTACATATTCATATACTGTCCTGCTAAATCCCGTCTTAACCCGTCTGTTCAGTCACTTCTCGATCCGTCCCGTCCTTTCTCTTCATTATCCATTCCGTCTTATACCGTGCATTAACACTTCGTCCTATCAAATCTGCCAGCTATCCCAGTTCTCTCCCGTACCTCCCACTCTATTATATCCCGTCTCTCCAAGTCAATGGTCTCTCCATATCCAAATAGTGTGCCTCATGAATTTTTGACATTAAAATTTTTTTGTGATTCTGATTATCCATGCAATATTCCATCGCTTATTTCATATTGCAAGCAATATTTAGGTGAAATATAACCTTTCTCACTCAGAGACGATATATTACATTAATTTCTATCAGTGAATTTTAGCGAAGGAAAGATGGCTACTGTAAAAATTCGTGTTAAAAGTGACATTCGATCTTGAAAAGAGGTAAGTATAACTTCTTACGTTTGAAAATTATTTATTTAATTGTCCTATTCATGTCTATAAAAGGTCATTGTGCAGATCCTTGGGGGAGGCCTATGTTCAACAGTGGACTTCCTGTGGCTGATATGGTGATGATGATGATGATATTCATGTAGCTTGATAAATTCTCCTTAGTTTATACAAAATAAATTTCTGAACGGATTATTTGACAACCAATTTAAATGTCAGTCCCTTTTCATTAATGTCATTAATTTACATGTTTAAAATCTTAAATACGCCATTAATCGAATAATGTGGATATATGTTGTCGATTCGAAACCTTTATTTAAATACGTTCTTTAATTTGAGGGAAGAGTTTACCGTATCGACGGGATGAACATTAAATGTTTGACAGTTACGAACCCATAAACATTTTGTATGAGAAAATGTAAAAAGCTAATAGAAACTCGGGAAACCGGGAACGTGATAAAAAGTATCCAATGTCCTTTTCCTGGTTCTAAGCTACCTCCCTACCAATTTTCAGCCAAGTCGGTTCAGCCGTTTTTGAGTTATAAGTGGAGTAACTAACACGACTTTCTTTTATATATATAGATGATTTGTCTGCAATGTCCATTAAGGAAGCAACATAACATTTTGGAACAAATATTTTTAGATTAAATGAATTATAGTTTATTCAAATATTTGTGCCTGTGAGTGCCCCGTAGCAGTTCTGACTACTCCTTTGTCTTTTTTGTGAAAAAGGTTTGACTATATGTATGTATGTATATATTTATGCCATCGAGTCGTTAAAAGTCAAAACTGATAACACAAAACGAAACCTAGGCGCATTAATGATTCCATTTATTGGCGTGGTTTCCCGTAACATTGGCAACCATTGCTATTATGTGTTTACGATGCACGTAATTTTGGCGTTATACCCACTTTAATATATTTGTTTTTGTTCTTTAATATATTATAGCCCATGCGCACGCCGCGTATACTGCATAGTGTGCGCCAGCGACGACCACAGACTAACCCGCTGCGACGGCGTGC
Source organism: Hyles vespertilio (assembly GCA_009982885.2). NCBI lineage: Eukaryota > Metazoa > Arthropoda > Insecta > Lepidoptera > Sphingidae > Hyles > Hyles vespertilio. The sequence goes on from WUWR02000216.1 coordinate 19,442, forward strand.
ACGTCGCAACTAAATTAAAAACAGAATAATATTTTTTTATTACCAACGCAGAACTGTGTGCACATGAGGCGTTTACATCGATTGCATAATTGTTTTGCACTTTTTTACACTTATTTAAATATTGCATTTTTTATGGTCTGTCTACTCACTTTTGTATTTTTTTTTTTTATTATTTTTAATGTATTATTGTTATTGGCTGGCTTGACGCGCGGACGTCACTTAAGGAGTCCACTGAAAATCAGCGCTATGTTGTGGTTTGCACCACATCATCTTATGCTATGAGCATAAGCTGAGTGGGACACCTACCAGTCACAGCCGCGACCATTTTTTTTTTTGTATTTTTATTCTTTGTTTTATATTTACAATGCCTGTGTATGTTGCGACTGTGACAAATAAATCGTATTTCTTTCTTTCTTTCATTTATCAAAAATATATTTGAAATTTGCAAGTCATAACAACATTTATCAACGATGTATACAACCCGTAACTATGGAAGTTAACTTCTAAGCCAATGTGCTAATTTCGATAATCAAGAATGCTGTATACAACAAAATTCCTTCCCTCTTTCTCTATCCCTTCAGCCACAGGAATTCCACTGAACATAGCCCTCCCCCAAAGATCTCCACATCGACCTGTTGGAAGTGGCCTACATCCAGCGACTTCCTGCAAACTTAACCAGGTCGGCTGTCGACCTTGTAGGCGGACGTCCGACACTACAGTACGTGGCCTCAAGTCCAGAACCGAAACTCCCTTTAAACATTCATACATATGTATATCGTAAAACAACAAAATAAAGATACTTAAAGCAAATATTAAGTCGAAAATCGCGGTAAAATTCACATCAGCACAAAAGGGCCCACTAGAAACATCATTTGGTACAAAACTTGGACATTTTATGGACACTTGGACACCTCTAATGATGTAACCGCGAGCCCAGAAGGGCTGCCGACGATAAACTGTTCGCGTAAATCAGACAAATGCTACTCCTTCACAGATTTTCACGTAATAACACCGCTAAGAGGGGTCTAACTTCCTAATTCATAATGTTGAGTCTTCTTGAACTTGTGAAGAGCGTTTTTGGTCTGCAAGTGAATATCTGAATGGTCTCTTAAATATTTGTGTGTTTGGCATTTACAACCAATGATTCATGTTACTCGCGTCGTTCCAAATGTATAATCTTGTGTTTGTGAATAGGGTCTTTGGTGCACAATAGTTTACATGGTCTCGTATAGAAATGTGTTTTTGATACGTAGAACCTACGAAACATGTGGTTCGAGGTTTTTTGAGATATTGTTCCGCCCACAAACCCCCTACTGCAACACTTGTCAGTCAGGATTAACAGTGGCACACAAAGAATTGGCACCAAGCCCCGGAGCTCGGCGAGTCTCTGAGGGACACTAGCTTGTCTTTAACCCGCATCGAAATTAATCAGAAAGAAAAAAAATAGGAGGAGTTGGAAACAAATAATTTTCCACTTTCCTCCGCAGCAAAACGAGTGACAAAATATTGAGTTGAGAGGAATTATCCTCCGATATAAAGATAAATAACTGGAGAAGCTAGATGTTTAATACGGGATAAGCAATGACATGAGGTTTGAGATTCGTAAAAATTTAGTTTTATCATATCTGTATCAGCCCATATACGTCCCACTGCAGGGCACGGGCCTACTTTACAATCGAGAATACGATTGAGAGTGGTTAGGCCATATAGTCCACCACGCTGGCCTATTGCGGGTTGGCGGACTTACATACCATAGAAATTCTTATGAATCCCTATGGTATGCAGGTTTCCTCACGATGTTTTCCTTCACCGTTTTAGTGCGTGGTGATTGACTATCAATACACACATGACTCCGAAAAGTCAGAGGTGTGCCCTGGGATTCGAACCCGCGACCACCGTGAACATGTTGGCAGTCGCGTCTAGTCCGTTTACCAACAGGCCACCACGTATTTATCATATGTGTAGGTAAAATAAAATTGGCAGTAGAGTAAGTGGTAGGGAAAATCTGATTTTTTTTATTTTATGTTAAGTACTCATTTAATTATGAAATGCCGTTTCCTCTAAGGCCGTAGGTGTGTTTCGCGGGAATATCCGATAACTTAACTAATGCCCGTATGAATTTTAAAGATATTTAAAGTATACGCATCCGCATTTAGTTAGCATAATGATAAGTGACTAAATCCCTAGTAATCGTAAAGGGGGCGTGATTTTAGAAATTCAAATAAAATGTATACTTTCTCCATTGTATGTAACTGTACGCACGTAATATCACAAGCTAAATACAGCCTTTAAGACATGTAAAATAATATGTATAGTGTATTCCTTCTCCCTTCTATATAATTGTACGCATACATCACAAGCTAAATTCCTAAAATAAATGAAGAAGCCAGCATTAACATTTAAACCTACACAAATTCCACTATCTTTAGCTGAAAACATCGTAATGTGCACAGAGACATGCTCGGCTTCTTCCAGCCTCGCTAGAAACTGGCGTCGTTGTATATATGGACATAAATGGCAACTAACACTTGTCTAGTTAATTAAACGTCTTATACAGGGTGTCGTCAGACGATAAACCGCAACAGGAACTGGTAACCGGTAACTGGTAAGACGTTTCAATGTTAATCAATAAATAATTTACAAAAATCTTCTTTGAGGAATAATAATCCTGAAAAATATGCTTGTTTTGATTTAATTTGATATTTGGTTCTAAAATTTATCTATTTCAAATTGCAAAACGTCAATTAAAATAATGATTTATGGAAACCAATAGTTACAAGTAGTGGTCAAATTAGAGGTTTTAAATGTTTATTAGAATGACTATATCTTGAAACCTATTTGGGATAGGGATATATTTTCTGTTATTGTTGTGCCCTCATAATTTGGTCTAGCTCTCGGGATCAGTTTTTCTCTAGTTCTGGGACACCCTGAATACTTATGCGTACTAAAACACTTGTCGTGTGGTATTGTGCTCTACTACATCTATTTGTTGTGGAGGTATTAAAGTTGTAGAATATAAAAAAGTGACTATCTAATGTAGAATGTCATGAATGCTGCTTATAGTTTGTTGTTGTTCATGTTTATTTCCATTCTTAGATGTGAGGGGCTGGATACAAATATCAGTCAAAATACACGCACAAATGAAGCGAGTATTATCATAATTATGCTTTCGTCGTGTGAAAATTGAGCTAAATATTTTATACAGGAGTGTCTTACATAGTGATGTAAGGATAAACGTAACCCAGATTTATTACTTGTCTCGTGAAAACCTACATAAATGTAGCCTAGGAATTGTTTTGTTTCTTGAATTACGTAGTCGTTTCATAACTTAGGTATTGTATTGTTCACTTATTTTGTTGTACATGATTATTCCCATTAAGTAAAGACCTAAATCTAGATCCATGAAGTTAAATTGGTTCGCTGCGTTATGACCCCAATGAGATGCCTAAAAACAAGTCAAAAAAATTAAACTATCTCCAAGCATTGAGGTATTATACTAGAGCGGACATCGGGAACAAAATCTGTGCGTATGGTGTGTGCACAAGGGTACACATTGAAGCGAGAGGGAAGATATGTTACTGCGTAGGCGTGACAGACACAGAAATAGAATGTACCCTTCATTTTGTTACAAACATTTTGTTTGCAGTGTCCCCTCTAGTATATTATCTCAATGTCTCCAAGTAACACTTTTGTAAATTTCTAAAGACCTAAGCAACACAAACTGTTTAATACTTTTACGAAAATACTAATTATTTTAAAAGCATTGGTATTAGAAAGTAATACATATTTTATTACACATCAAACAGTAATTAGCAATCTATGTCAAACTATATTATTAATTACATACAAAGGTAGCTGTAACAAAAGCCTCGCGTTTTACATTAATTAGTTAATAACAAAGTAACAATAATTAATATTCATTTTTGTAAACATAAACTTATTATGTTCTTATTTAGATAAACAAATTCGGAAAATAGGACTGTAAGAGTAAAAATATAACACTCATGAAAACAATGAGTTTAGAGTCAAGCGCATATACAATAGGTGGAATTTATGAATTGGGACGAGTCATGTCAATAATATATGTATTTTCCTTTTATTCGTAGGCATAAATTGTTCATCATTTTACAATGCGGTTTCGTACCTTAATACACAACAAAATAGAAACAGTTTGAATTGTTGAATACGTGCCTGCGTATCTAACGTATCTGTACTAGCCCATATACTTCCCGCTGCCAGGGACGAACTCCAAGGCCTCCTCTACAATCGAAATCACGATAAGGATTTAAAGCTGTTCTCTGTAATCTATCCTTAACAAGAGTTTTCATTAGATATTTCGATGCATTTTATGTTTCAGTTAACAGAGATACAGATGTATGAATAAGGTGCAAATATTTATAGATAGCTAGGTAAGATAAATATAATATACCGGGTATCTCAAGACTGCTACCGAAAACGAAGCCGGGTGGTAATTTTAGTGACTACAAACACAATGCAACTAAAAATTTCGCAAAGAAACGCGACAATTATTTTTTATGATTTTTTAAATATCGTCATTTTTGGGAGGTAAATCCATAGTTTTTACTAAAATAATAATTAAAACTCTTTTATAACTTAGATTATTTATAAATAAAAGGGTATACACAATTATTTTAGAAAAAAATGTATCTACCACTCAAATATGGTCAAAGGAAAAAAATATCAAAAAACAAATTGTCGCTTTTTTTTGCAACATTTTCTGTTGCGTTGTGTCTGAAGTAGCTTAAACTACCACCCGGCTTCGTTTTCGGTAGCAGTCTTGATATACCCGGTATGTTTATCTCTGTTTAATGAAGCGCAGAATTGAACCAACATAGTAATGGTTACTATTTTAACATCTAGTTAACGATAGATAGGTTATAGAGAACGGTTAGTTAACTATGATGGCGATGCGCGTTAGTGGACTTTACACACCATAGAAATTCTTATAAATCGCTATAGTATGTATATTTTCTTGCGATGGTTTCCTTCGCCGTTATACTGCGTGGTGATTGTCTATCAATACACACATGGTTCGTATATTACCGTATACCAGGTCATTTAGCTCTAGATCTAGACTTCCGCAATATTAAATCAGAAATCTAGCCTTGTAGAAGTAAATTAGCGTGGTAGTAACTTAGTAATGAATAAGTCATCGTTGACGACTTGTGACCTTTTACTATGATAATTAGAAACAAAAAAGAATACAAGTTTCATGAAACTTAATTCTGATTTGAAATAATGTCCTTTCGCAATCCCATTCCACCACAAAACTTGAAGTGAAATACGGAAATTTTTTGCTCGACTCATATTTAAATTAAACTGCACTTCTTACTTTTTGTGCAGCGAAAATAGCTATTTTCAGCTGTAAATTCGGTTTTTAATGAGGATAAAAATTACGCTCTCTCTATAATATGATCTACAATCTACATATTTAACTTTGTTCAACTCATATACAAAATAAATTCAATTATAATTTTTGTACTATACAGCGATAATAACAATTTTCAGCTGAAAATTCGGTTTTTGATGAGGATAAAAAATTACTTTCTGTCTCCATAACATGATCTACGTGTTAAAATATGGAAAATACTACCGTACAATCTTTCCAATTAAGTTTGCGCCAATAAAGTGTGCAAACATTTTCCTCACTAATTGCCGTCATGTGAATCGACCGTATCGGGTGATATTGAAGGAAATAAGCGGAAAATGTCAAATTTATTGCTCTAATGGACACGTTATACCTTTATGAAACAATTATTTATTAATAAGTAATAAATTCAATTAATTCCTGTCCCGTGCAACTCGTGCGGGAGATTTAGAATTGAAATAATCATATGAAGAAATCCCGTCTTAGAAATTGACCGATCTGGCAATTCACCGTAAAATGATCTTCAAAAGTAATTTGCATGTCACATAGGTTAATTTCGGTCCAACTATTCATGATTACAATACGACTAAAGAGATATTGATGCGTATAATTGCTTCGAGTATTTGTAAAGCCATTGTTCCATATAATTTATCACTAACTTTTGCCTGTGGTTTCGTTAACGACAAATTAGATTATGTCTTTTAAAACAAGTGAGCACATGAACTATTCATGTAAAAATCAAAAACAATTTTTCAGTCCTTGATGATTGTCTTTTTTGTCTGTAAAAGGTACCCTATTTCATTTTCAATACGTTCGAGATATTGTGTGTAAAATTTCATGATGATCGGTTTAGTAATTAAGGCGTGCACGGTAACAAACAATTTTACATTAAAATTAATTTATGAAGTGAAGGATTTACATACTCAATTATGTATCGGCTTTGATACAATTTAACTTTGTGGAAAAGAGAGGCTTTGTGCGTTAAATAAATAATGTTGAATTAGTTTTAACGCGTTCAATTAATATTTTAATCTATTCAGCAGCTAATTTCTATATTGAACGAAACTGTATTTCAATTAGATTAATTAGTCATTTCCAAATGTATGTATATTAAATTATAATAATAAGCTCTTTATTTAAAACGCCACAAAGTTATTACAAGAATAAAACATTGAAACGAAAAAAAGTGCTAAAAATGGTGGTCTTATCGTTAAAAGCGATCTTTTCCAGACATCAGGGTATTTAATTTTGAATTTTGTTAATTAAGAAAAACTTTATACAACTTTATAGTATTTACTACGAATCTCGCGAGATGGCGCTCACGCAAATGGAAGAGCAACTCGTAAAAATAATCTAATAAGGAAGCATAACCTTAATATACATTTACCCTCGTAAAAGAAATAAGAGCAACATTTTCCATAAAAAACAGGAAACAAGTGCTTCATGATAAAACATGGCAAAGTCGAAATTATGAGCGTGGGAAGTAATTTCATTAATATGTTTTTGTCATCGGGCCTATAGACTGCCACAAGGTCACGCCCCCGATTTAAGCAATTTTAAGGGGCACGTGATATCAAAAGTTGTATTAAGGTCAATGCCGAACTTGGTCAAACATTTGACGTAATAATGAAAGGCTGGAGTTATAAAGATAGGGTTTTTGGGTCAATTTTATTTACTAGGAATAATAGTGTACTGAGCACTGGCGGGCTCTGGCAGACTTTTAAACTGTTTCGTTATTACTTGCGGCGCTGTTGGTCACGAGCAGAGTGTACAACGAGAGGCCTCAGATTCGATTTTAGCACAAAAAAAATAGGGCCTAATTATTTTTGGCCTGGGTGTTGTAAGATCGATTTCTCTTGTAGTTTCTGATTCTCGCGATACAATAAATAGTTAATTATTGTTTCTTAATGCAGGAACATGTCTATGTGTGTGACTTATATTTAAATCATATATTATTTTATTTACTGTTTCGGTGGCGCAGTTGTACTACTTGATCATTGCAAAGCTGTGGTCTCGGATCTCGGGGGATATTGGATTTTTCTATTCATTATCAGCCTGGAGTCAGAAATTTGTGCCCGATATGGCGATAGGCGCGCCGTATCACATCATGGGACGGAAAATATGCCTATCCCTTCTGGGAATAAGGCGTGAGTTTACGCATGTATGTATATTTTATGTTTCCTTCAAAATCCCTCACTCTTCAATTCACGCACCTCATTCAAAGATATGCAAAAGATTATTTTGTTTTACGGCGTATTTTATATACGTTTTATCGCAATCTGCAACAAGCACTTTGTGAAGCTGCTATCGAACACCATAAAATGTAAATACCACTCATGGCATTTTATTCGTACTTTTCAACGTTTAAACAGATAATTAAGTGGATATGTTAAGATATAAGTTTAGAACCTTATTATTTATATTCAGATGTTTACGGGACTGAAAAGTGTCTTATAAGTTCTGATTCTCACGACTATATTTGAATCTCAGTGTGTGGCTGTAACTATGTGTATGTCTGTTGGGTGCATCTATAATTATTTATTTGAAACTTGTTTAACCCAGCAAAGTTATTCGGTGAAGGAAAATATTGTGAGAAAACTTGCATACCGTAGCAATTTTAAGAATTTCCATGGTGTGTAAAAGGGTGATGTACTATAATATTGCTTATGCCCTCTCAATCATACTCTCGATTATAGAGGAGTCCTGTGCCCTATATAGACATTAGGTCGACCCAACTTTACCTGCTTTAAGTTGGGTTACTGCTTCGATACACCAATCCTGGGGGATTGGTGTATGGATATGAAAGCGATATATAGTCCTGGCCTCACAATAACACAATCCTGAATATAGCTGACGAATTTAATTATTTTGCTAACAACTGTTGAAGTGATGATGATATTAATTTCTTCATAAAGGCAGGTGTCCACATTTTCGCATCGTACGCATCGCGCCAAACAGATCGTAGTATTGTTTGTATAGGAATTCATACTCATATAAGAGCCTTCTATGAGTTAGGGCAACATATTCACTAAGTGAAAAAGCCCTAAATTTAGAATTAAAAAAAAAAGAGCCTTCACTGATCTGCATCGGAGGGATCGAAAAATCTATGAATTCCTTTTAAAGAATAGTATGCGATGCGTCTGACACATACAATGCAGAAATGTGGACACCTGCTTCAATGCTGCCATCTGGCGAATATTTAAAGGAGAAAGCCCATTTATGGTATCGGTAAAAACTATTGTTGATCCTGATACCGATACTGCCTAAAATTCATCGTAGCATTTTTTTTGGTTTGTCCTTAAAGGTTGTCCTGTTTTATCCCGAGCGATAGATTTTTATAAAATTAAATAGTTATCATCACATTTTACATTTTGTTCATATAGTCGAAGGCAAAAAAAGAATTTTTATTTGACTTCAAGTTCATTTCTCCGGGTCTGGGTCGCAATTATCTTTATATTTATTGAAAATAGTACGTATTTTTCTCTATACAAAAAAGTAGGTTTCATTGAGGGACACAAATCTTTGCACCGATACTAAGTTTTATAGTAAAATTAGCATTCACCTTTATTAAACATAGGATATTTAGTAGAGTTGATTTACATCGCCAGCCCAAGACTTTTTGTCATCAATCCGCCCCAAAGGACATTAATGTATAAACAATTTGCGAGATGTAAGGGGTTTGTAGTGGTGATTCGATTCGGTCGGTAAATCGTTTGCCGAAGTACACAAAAAAACTAATTAAAGACCGCAGGGTTTCGACGAAACCAATTTTTCGCTTATTAACTTGTGGTCATTTCGTTTTAATTTCTCGTTCGTTTTAATTCACGAGAACATTTGATTGTTTTGTTATCTATAATTACGTTACGTATACTGATCATAATATAGCAAACCTTATGAAGTATTGGCTGAATTATTTTTTACATACATATATTACATAAACTCATGCCTTTTTTCCAGAAGGGGTAGGTTCATGTGCTACGAGCACGTCCACGTTTCGCCTTATATATTCCGTCCCATGATGTGACTGGGGGCATCTCTCGCGCTATTGGGAGCAAATTTCTGACTCCACGCTGATAATGAAAAGAAGAACCCAATATCACTTTGCCCGATCCGGGATTCAAACCCGAGCCTTCATCGTCAGTCCATTTTTTTGCAACGTAGAGAGGCAATTTGTCACTTGCCAGTCTATCCAATAATTTATGGATGAAAATCTGGCACACGCGGGTTGTACCCAAAGGCGACAGTTCATAGGGCTCCATTGTGTAGGCTTGTCGTTATGCGGGCGAATACGAATATAATACCAATCAATTCTCTATACTTGATTAATGCCTTGCCTTACCGAGTTGCAAGTTCCTACATGTTTTTGTTTAGGCCCAGGCTTAATTCAGTTTCAAGTAGGGTAAATGATTAATGTGCTTGCCTCGACCTATGAGTTGCAGTTTCTTGAAATGTTACCCTAAATGACTATACATAAATATAGCTTGTATAAGTCCTTATATAATGTAGGCCCTTTAGGTCATCCTTTGACCTTTCCATTACGGGGCATTAGTCGGTAATTTATTATACTAGGGTAGGTTGGCACACTTTTGGGAAGTAAAAAATTATGACCGCTTTATTTTAAATTCATTTATGAGGTTTCTGGCCTGTTTTAACTTATAGCCTTCGGCAAGGCTAAGATTTTGGGTTCTATAATTAAATTAACCCTTATCTAGTATCGTAACATAGTACACATGTACAAAGTAGCGCTTGTATTTTGAAAGGAATGGGTAAAGTTGCCACAAGCGTATTTTATAGTTCGCCGAATTGCTTTCTATTACATGATGTCATATGGAGCCAGCTCTTTCAATATCCGATATAAATTCCGAGCTACTTCTATAATATTCTTTCAGTCGAAACCTCATGAAAAGTTGTTAGCCCAATCTTATGTTCAAATTTAAAACCTCATTTCTTATCCATAATAATATATAAAGATAAAATTTTATTAAACATATAAATTACTAAAACTGAAGTAGTAGTGCCTGTTGGCGGACTTTTCATATCATGGAAATTTTTACAAATCGCTATAGTATGCAGGTTTCCTCACGCTGTTTTCCTTCACCGTAAAGGTAACCGTCCATCAGACCCACTCGGCACCGCCTCGTCGCTCGCCCACTCGTTGTCGCAGGTGGAACACGGGTGGACCTCGCGTGGTCCACTCGGTGGCAACGCGCGGTTCATTCGGGTCTTGTGAATTGTCAATGCGCAACAAGACAAGCATACGAGCAACGAGTTGTCACCGAGTGGTCCACGCGTGGACGGCGACGATCTGGTGACGTTACAGTGTTGATGTAGTGAGCGGATTTCCATACAATTTCATATAAAGAATATTAACCGAGCAAGGCGAGGTGGTGCCGGGTCTAATGAGTGGTAACCTTTATAATGCGTGGTGGTTGCCTATCAATACATGACCCAATACACATGATTCCGAAAAGTCGGAAAACTCACACTTACTAATACAGGGTATATCAAGACTGCTACCGAAAACGAAGCCGGATGGTAGTCTAAGCGACTTCAGACACAATGCAACAGAAAAAGTTGCAAAAAAAAGCGACAATTTTTTTTTGTTATTTTTTTCCTATGGCCATATTTGGGTGGTAAATACATTTTTTCCTAAAATAATAGTGTATACCCTTTTATTTATAAATACTCTAAGGTATAAAAGAGTTTAAATTATTATTTTAGCAAAAACTATGGATTTACCACCCAAAAATGACGATATTTAAAAATCATAAAAAATAATTGTCGCGTTTCTATGCGAAAATTTTAATTGCATTGTGTTTGTAGCCACTAAAACTACCACCCGGCTTCGTTTTCGGTAGCAGTCTTGAGATACCCTGTATATTAAAATGTAAATGAAGTAATTCAACACCCTTTCCTTCACAGATATTCTATTCCCGCCCAAACAGTAATCACAAAACTATGCAGGTATTTAAAAAGTGTCACAAATCATAAAAATATTCACTGACCTTACATCTAGTGACCTTAAAATTAAAATAGTCCAAAATGACGTAGATGAAAGTGGGAAGCCGGATGGCCGGACACCGTTCAGTGGGTAAATGGGTTAGAATGTCCGTTTTATGGGTTCACTGTAAATCTTCGTATCTTGGTTAGGCCAGATTATTTACTGTTTTGTCATGATTTTATGGGTATTACTAATGTAGTTACGATTTGTTGGATGTCAGATTTTTGAGTATATTTTTAGTCCATAATGATGGTGTGTGGATAAAAATACTCGATTCCGCTCTATGAATGTTTTTTATGTTCCAAATGATATTTGTGCACCAGCCGGCTCCATTCATACTTTAGCAATAAGTAGGTGTAACACCTACTTTTGGCTAAAGTCAACGTTCTACAATATTTTTTGAGAGGTATTGAGTTACTGTATCAGCCCATATACGTCCCACTGCAGGGCACGGGCATCCTCTACAATCGAGAGTAGGTACGATTGAGAGTGGTTAGGCCATATAGTCCACCACGCTGGCCTAGTGCGGGTTGGCGGACTTATTTATTTATTTATTTATTTATTTAATTCTTTATTGTACACAGTAAAAAGAAATAACAGTTTAGAGACAGTATAAAACAACAAAGTACAAATGGCGGTCTTATCGCTCTAAGGCAATTTCTACCAGACAACCATACCATACTTACATACCATAGAAATTTTATAAATCGCTATGGTATGCAGGTTTCCTCACGATGTTTTCCTTCTCCGTTTTAGTGCGTGGTGATTGACTATCAATACACTGTATAGTAAAGTGTTGCAGTCTTTGAGAAGACGCGGTAAATAAAAATATTAAAATTAAGGCTCGATTCTCCAAACATCAGCTAAATATTTTATTTTGTGATTAAGTACTTCTGCAAAAGTATTTTTAAAGACTTGCGTAATGTAAAAGTTCCGAAAAACAATTACCTGACACTAGAAAACCCTCCCCTTAAGCGTTTTATTGGCGAAGGAAGGAAAGAAGCATTAGAGTCACAACTCAGAAGATTAATAACGTGCCGGTTATTAAAGGACAGTAATAAAAGGACGCCCTTTACTTGCCCTTAATAACTTACTACAAACACTGATTCATATATTTTATTTATGTAATTGTTGCCCCTTATTTAATATTGTAGTCGGGACTCCGGTCATGCACAGATGTTTGCGCCCCGGTTCCCGCAAGAGGTTAATAAAAATCATTCCGACAAACAACGCGAAAAAGGTGCTTTTATTTTGCGAATATTCACGAATATGGTATTTGAATACTGGTGGTAGGTCTCTCATATGTGAGAGGCTGCCTGGGTGGGTACCACCGCAATGTCTATTTCTCCCGTCAACCAGCAGTTTAAATGCACTGTTGTGTTTCGGATTGAAGGACATTGTAGCCAGAGTAACTACTGGACATATTGAGACTTAACATCTTATGTCTCAGGATGGCGAGCGCAGTGGAAGGTGTTGTTTGGTTTTGCTACTGTTCATGGGCGGTCGTATCGCTTACCATCAGGCGAACGGCATGCTCGTCTTGCCATTCACAGCAATAAAAAAAAAAATATTCAAGGTATATTGAAATATTGGAATATTGATACTGCATAAATACTGATGAATCATTTCTTTTGTAACAGAAAAATGTTTTGTTTTATTCACTAAGTCCGGCAAACTGGTCACCAGAAGATAAGTGATAACTGCCGCCCATGAACATTCACAATGCCTGGATCATGGATTATATACTCAAATCCAAATGTATACCAAAAAAAGATTGTTTCGGATAGTGATAAAGCTAAAAAATAAATTCATTCATCTAACAGAAATTCCAATGATGTTTAGTTTTAAAAGAATAAAATAAATAATAATTAACAGAAGCTACGAGAGACTTTTTGGTCTCACAAATAATATATTTGGGAAACATATCTACAATCATTTGTCTCGATGCTGAAGCGGACGAATCTAATCTGACATATTATGTCACACTTATATGATCAATTTTACATCCTAGTCCTACGTACGACAGGTTTAAACGAAATTTTCCAGGTAAATTTCAACTATTAAATTTTCTCCCTCAATTTTTCACAGTATTCCCGTTTTAGAAGTAAACATTTTTTGGTACATGCTTGCGTTTCGAATTTGCATTTATCTCTCACTCTAGGGATGTTCCCGTGAAACCATGCCTAACAAATTAATTTTACACGCGCTAAAATGTGAATCATTCTTGAGTTGAAACAAAACTCTCTTGGGATGTAAATATGTAGTTTAAATTAAATATAATATTTCAATAGCACGCTGGATACCAATTTATGTATAGAAGTAAGCTATTCGTCATCTCTGTATATCCGATGAGGGAAGCAGATATAATAACTACGGTGACCACATGTCACATTGAGGCACGCATAAAATTTTAAACCTTGAAAAATATGTTAAATGAATGGAGTTGAAACTTTGAGCTTCACGGTCCTCACAAAACGTGTAATATATTGTCATTGAGAGATGTAGATCATAATATATCTCATTCTTCCTACTTTTAAGTCCATCCAAAGGTTACCTGGAAGAAAACAAATAGTGTGATAAGGCCGGCTCTTGTGCTATTATTATGTCATGTCTCTACTGCAATTGTTACTCTTTAAAATTGAAAAAAATATCAAAGAAATAATAAAAAATAAATATCTGCAAGGTAATATATTTGATTCCATTTTAAATGGAATGATTGAGTGACGACAATCCACCTAATACTGAGTTGTAGTCTAAATAGAGTTTCGAACTGTCACTCAGTAAAGCCGGCAGCTCGGAGCCGGATGGGTACACATTACAAACAGGCTTTTCAAAGCTAAACTTGGGAAGCCACGGAATTAAGTTACGAATAATTTAGCATCTGTATCGGTTGTTGTTGGTGACGAAAACGAACCTGTGGTATAGCAGAAATCCTAACTGTACCTATCTATATCTGTATCAGCCCATAAACGTCCCACTGCAGGGCATGAGCCTTCTTTACAGTCGAGAGTTCGATTGAGAGCGGTTAGGCCATAAGTCCATTATCTGGCCTAGTGTTGGTGGCCTTACACAATATATAAATTTAAAAAATCACTGTTGTGTTAAAATATATTATTGTTATTAGCTGGCTTGACGCCTGGACGTTACTTAAGGTGTCGACTGAAAATCAGCGTTATGACTTAGTTTGCACCACATCATAGCAAAAGCTGAGTGGACACCTACCGGCCACAGCCGCGATCAGTGATTTTGTATTTTTGATATTGTGTTGTTATTTTTTATTAACGATGTCTGTGTATGTTGCGACTGTGACACATAAATCGTATTTTCTTTCTTACTTTCTGTTTTATGCAGGTTTCCTCACGATATTTTCCTTCACCGTTTTAGGGCGTGGTAATTGACTATCAATACACACATAACTCCGAAAGTCAGCGGTATCAGGGGCATTTGAACCCGTGACCGTCGTGAACAGTCGCGTCTGGTTCATTACCAACAAGCCACCATGCACTTCAACTTCTACCATACCTAGTAAATGTCTTACGCTCAAACATAGTTGTATTTAATTACTTCAACAAGAATTACTGTCATTACATCTCCGAAAACCAATTCGAGGTCAGACATCAATCAAATATATCATAATAATATTTACTCACAGACTAATAAAATATTGTGAACATGTGCAAAGTTTTATAGGTTGATCTATTTTGGGAGCAACCTATTTACCTAAGCCACGGAGTTAATTAAGAACGGCGTATTTAAAAATGTTACGTTGCGACTCGTTTTAATACGCTGGGAACGAGAGCGGTCGTTGGCTTGGCGGATGTCCACTGTCAAGATGATATATTATAAAATCAACTGGTTGGGTGTTCTTATCCATTCGTATTAAGACCATTGTAAACAACGTTACTGGTGGTATGACTCTCATATGGGAGAGGCTGCCTGGGTGGGTACCACCGCAATGTCTATTTCTCCCGCCAAACAGCTTTTAAATGCACTGTTGTGTTTCGGGTTGAAGGACATTGTAGCCAGAGTAACTACTGGACATATTGAGACTTAACATCTTATGTCTCAGGATGGCTAGCGTAGGGGAATGCCAAGCATTGCTTTGTAATTCAAGGTGTTGTTTGGTTTTTATACTGTTCATGAGCGGCCGTATCGCTTACCATCAAGCGAACGGCATGCTCGTCTCGATATTCATTGCAATAAAAAAAACAACGAAGACGATCAGTCCATGTATATTTGGTTTTGAAAAGAAAATGAAGATATCGACTGGCGCGTAATGAACAAATTTGGATTACAGTAATTATAAGGTGCATTAGAGCCACTACATCAATTAGTTTTGACAATTATCCAGCCCTAAGCTATTATTTCTCAATTTAAAAAATTTACACTAACTCGTCTGACCACGGAATCAAACCCACGACTAGCTCATTGCTTGCTTTTTTTATATATCCTATATTTTTTAAACTGGTTGATCCAAACTAAACCACAATTGCCTTCAAGTGTCTTTACGGCTACTTTCCCTTGCCCGTTAAAAAAGAAAATATGACTAAAGAATCACACATAGACTAAATTAAATTCGTTCGTAGTCAGAGCACGCCTTGCTTGAAAATTGTTTGAAAACCTTGGAGTCCCGCGGCCTCTCGGCAATTTAATTGGATCTATTAATTTTCAACACTTGGGAAATTGGACATCTAGTTTGAAGGAAAAATGCGATTTTCAAACACTCGTAAATCTTTTGTCAGATATATGTAATTGGGTATTCTGAATCCACTTAATTAATACAAATCAGATGACTTAAAAAATAATTTATATGAAGTATTAACATTTTATATACTGTTTTTTTGTGATAAGGTATTAAATTATTATGAGCTAGTTAATTGAATATCATTAATTCGCTTTCGTTTTTAATTATTTACGTATATAATAACATATTTTCCTGCTTTCATTACTTTATGGCGGTTATGCTCAATATTTACCTTTGCATTCATCCTGATGTTTTGATTTTTATTTCCTTTGTATATGTTATAATTGTAACACTCATTTGAATATACATATTTCAGCGTGTTGAAATTTAAAATCAATAGTTATTGTAATAATATATTTCTTATGAATAAAATCAAGTTTGGCTATACACTTTGCATCGAAATCAAATCCATAATTTTAAAGTTCACAGCTAGTATAATATGTATAGGTTATTTATCGTAGGCATGCACCAAATAAAACACCATAGTAATAAGCCAATACAAAGTCTCACTTGAGCCTTGAGGTTCGGTATCAGAATGCCGGGGGAGCACAAGCATAGCAATCATAACTCAGTACCGTTCGCCAGTCAGAACGTATATAACATACATATTTATGTACTAGCTGTGCCCGCGACTTCATCCGCGTGGAATTTAAGAAAGAAGTGAATTAGTTTATTTTGTATTTGTTTCGTTTTTTGCCATTTTATTTTAATTATCAACCTTTGTAACGAAACCATAGCGCGATCTAATTCTACGGTGGCGCCATCTCTTAGCGAGCGGCGGTAAACTCCCGTTACACATTTACTTTCAGTTTTTTGTATAAGCTTTATTGAAAAATTTCTTTATATACAATATTTTGTAAATGTGTTATTGATTCTTTGGTGGGAGAACTGGTGGGAGGCGCCTGACGTGACGGCCCAGTGGTGGCATGCGCGTGAGCTGCGCGCGGTACTGGACAGTACTTCTTTATTTTCTAAAATAAATGTAGCCTAAGTTACTCCTTGTTATATCAGCTACCTGACAAAAAAAAGTCCCGTCAAAATCGGTCCAGCCATTTCAGAGATTAGCCGGAATAAACAGACAGACAGACAAAAATTTTTAAAATATGATTTTCGGCACAGGTATCGTGTATATAACGATATGTAGTTGGTCATTATTTTTATATTCACTTTTAAAACAGACACTTCAGTTTTATTTATATGTATAGACTAGCTGTGCCCGCGACTTCGTCTGCGTGGAATTTAACAAATAAGTTAATTAGTTTTTTTTTTGTTTTTGCATTTTTATTTTAACTAGTGGTCGGAATTCGACCAAATCAAGAAGAGAAAAACTTTTTACCTGTATGATGATGTTGTTATTCGTGCACATTTAAATGTACGTATCTCTCAAAATCACTTATTTATCCTGAAGTATATGCAATTACTGAAATCGTAAACTACAATAATTGCTTTGAACCAGCAGTAGCAAATCATTATTTTTTTGTACCTGAATGTTGTTATTGCAGATTGCGGCTACAGAACTTTCTTTATGCATATAATGATAGTCCGTGTACATTTAAATGTATCTTGCTGCTACACAATTTGTATAAGCGCTCAGTATTTCACCTAGTATTCGTCCAATAAAACTTTTCTGTTTGACATTCAATAAAACCACAGTAAACAAACTTTTCTGTTTGACATTCAACTATGTCTATAATAAACAAAAGAAACAATTTGACCAAAGAGTATGTATACGTGTACAAATACTTGTGCATGCGTGTGTCAAATGCATGCTGGTTTGTGTAATGTTTTATTTATTGATTTAATGTACTTTTTATGCATTATTATTAAAATCTTTTTTATATTAAATGAGGCAAATAAAACTTTTTTTATATGTCTATGTCAGTACTCTATGTCTATGGACAAAATAAATAATTTGACACCAGAGTATGTATGCGTGTACAAATACTTGTGTATGTATGTGTGTGTGAAATGTATGGTAGTGTGTGTAATGTTTTATTTATTGATTTAATGTACTTTATAAGCATTATTATTGAAAAATATTAGCGTTCTGCACTTCTCCTACACATAAACTATAAGTGTGCCAAATTTTATGCTCCTGCGTCCGCGTAATTTTCGTAAAAAGGGGTCCAAGTTTTTGCATCACGTATTAATATATAAATAATCGACCTTTGTAACGAAACCATACCGCGATTAATTTCTACGGTGGCGCCATCTCTTAGCGAGCGGCGGTAAACTCCCGTTACACATTTATTTTCAGTTTTTTGTATTAGCTTTATTGAAAAATTTCTTTATATACAATATTTTGTAAATGTGATATTTATTCGTTTGTGGGAGAAGTGGTGGGAGGCGCCCGACGTGACGGCCAGTGGTGGCATGCGCGTGAGCTGCGCGCGGGCATTGCAACATTACTTTATTTTTCTAAAATAAATGTACCCTAAGTTACTCCTTGTTATATCAGCTACCTGACAAAAAAGTCCCGCCAAAATCGGTCCAGCCATTTCAGAGATTAGCCGGAACAAACAGACAGACAGACAGACAAAAAAAAATTTAATATCATTTTCGGCACAGGTATATGTATATAACGATATGCAGATGGTCATTTTTTTTTATTTTCACTCTTAAAACAGACACTTTAATTTTATTTATATGTACCTATGTATAAATAAAATAAATAAATACATTGGATTTTTCTATTCATTTTCAGGCCAGAGTCAGAAATTTGTGTCCGATATGGCGATCGGTTCGTCACCTATCACATCGTGGGACAGAACATACAAGGCGAAATGTAGTTGTCCTGACATCTCTGCCTACCCCTTCTGTATGTATGTATAAATAAATAAATACACCCAATAGTGACACACGTACACTAAGATCGAGTCTTGTGTTGTGAGTATAAAAAACTACGACACATTCCAGTCTCACTAACACCCAGATCTGTAACAAGTAATCTATTTCTTTAATTAGTAATTCGAATAAATGTATACAAGAATTTAAGCTGGTGTGAAACTGGATGCTTTTCGATAAAGAAATTTCATTAATATTATTGGGGATTGTTGAATTATTATTACACATTGCTCTTTTTTTTTAATTTGTAAGAAATGGAATTAGGTTGGCTTTAAAATTTGCGTTTGTTTTTTATATCCCTATCACATAATAAATATTATAAGATCACGTATCGTATCACGTAATACATAAAACTGTACATGCGTTTTATTATTGTTGCATTCTATTCGATACATCGCATGAAAACATAATGTATCGTACAATTTATACATATGCTGCTGGCCAAGTCGATCTATTTATTTAAAACGTAAAGAATTTTTAATATTGATATGGTAATAACTAACGTAATAACTTCATATACATTTTTTACAGGATGTTTTTGATGGGATCTCACGTCTTTTTGTAGAGTCCTACTTTTTTTCCTTTTCGGTACTTCTTACTTCTAGAATATCACTAACGATTTTTCTTAAAGCCTCTGTCTTATGGATTTTTCTTATTTTTGTAGGTATCAATTTATCACAAATATAGCGGATTTGATTATGAATGTTCTTTCTTTCATGGTAATTGATATTTTCGAGTTATTTAATCTATTTATTTGCAAGTTTTTCTTCATCATGTTTTTCTAGAGGAATGTTGTACAGTTTCATGGGCTGAATACACCATTCCCTCTCTATATCCCCTCCTGTTATGCCTCATATATATAGATATCTATCTACAACTATTATTCCATTATATACGGGTACAATGATTCATTAAGTGCAAATGTAACTTTGTAATCCTATACATTTATATGGGATTACAAAGTTATTCACGCAGTTGGTCTATCTAGAAAACTAGACACAAATTATGAAATGTTTGAATTTTCCCTTACTTTAGACACTAAACACTAATTATATTCTAAATTTGAAGGTTCTATGTCTGCTAGAAGTGCCTTAGACTTTTGATGATCGGTCAGTCAATCAGTGAGTGACAAAATTACGAAAATTTGACAAGTTATAATTCTTAAACTACTGGTTCAAATTAAATGAAATTTTAAATATACCGTGTTTACACAATACCTGCTTAGTAACTGAAAATTCAGGCTTCATGCTTTAGCCACAACGAAGTTATAGGGGGTTGAAAATGGTCTGAATTGCTTCGAGAAAAGGATGTTACGGCCTATAGCTCGACTTGGAGGGGGCTCGGCCGCGCCCCCAGATTAATATTTATGAATGGCGATGTTATTGGGGTCTAAAATTGTATTGTGTTATTGGTGATTCAACATTGAGTTGTCTTACTGTGTTCTCTTGTTCCATATATTTTGATTTTAGTTGAGTCGTATGACCAGAAAATAATGCATTTTGGTATAGCGTGCGTTGTTGTAAAAGCCAGAATGACGAGACGTAAATAAGCAACGCCTGCCCATTAATAGAAGCAATACTGCTCGAAACATAATTACTAAGCACTGCATGGCTCTGTACTGTGGTCAACTTAAGACAATATTTATTAAGATTAAAGCCCAGTAATTCCTGACTACAATGTCTTTTAAAACAGAGCACTGGATTGGTTTTCACATTTCTTGGTTACATTCAATCATATTCTGCTGCATAGCAGCTATTTTGATAAAATCGGCAGACGCTTTGCCGCGATTAAGATATTGGCATCCAGCAGCCATGTATGGTTTGAAATTTTTTACATTCGATTACGCGACATTATAACAAAAACATCTATTACTTAGTTGGTTAAAAGTCAGCTGTTAAACAGGCTACGGGTTCAATCTCCGTACTGAAACAAATATTAGCATACCTCAAAATTAATTCAGATGTAAAATGTCATCAAAACGCTTCATAGATTCTCACAGCCACGATATGAGACTTCGTTTCTGACTGTGGCGCCAGGACACTGCATGACTGTTGTATTTATAAATGAGCTAAAGCATCGAGTCAAAGAATGAGGAAGCAGGTCACAATCGTAATTTATCGTCTGTTATTCGATAGTGTTGTACATATCGATTCTCGTCGATGTTAATCGCATGATGTATCTCGTGAAATCTGTCATGTTCAACGCGGCGGTCCATTGCCGGCAGAATGCCAAGAGATATGACTTCCCTGTGTGTAGGGCTGGCACGGAAAACTTCACAAAATGCTGGCGCCAGCTTAACGACTCAGAAAGATTGGATGAGCGAACATAAATAGTGCTTTTAGAATGGTAGATAGTTTTTAAATTCTAAAAGATTTATTGTTTCATTCAACAAAGGCTTATAATTCAATTAATATTGGATTCTGCTTATGTATATCCCATTTGGACCGCATAACTTAAACCAAGCCGCGTGACCTGTCGATTTATTAATTGTATTGCCATTATTAAGAAGTGTATAGAATTACTGTCTTGCAACATACGATAAAATCGGTGCAATAATTGCATCTCATGATGCGATTAGATCTACATATGTTCAGACTTGAGTGTAGTCATTATTTAATTAATATCACCGACAATTATCGGCAACCCTGCTATGTCTAATTGGTAGCTTCGTTTGTTTCACACAAGCGTCGGCGCCCGCTCCACATGCTGTGATGGCGACACTTTTGTTTCTTTTACCGTCATCTGCCGAACATATTGTGATACAGCTCCTAATTATACTTGCTCACAATCTGATACTGCGCCCTATAAATAAATACTTGGAGTCTTAAGTCTATTTGTTTGAATTCATAACGTTTTTTGTGTGGGTTCCGATGGAGCGTTTTATTGGGTGTCAGTTCATTTAGAATAGATTAGGTGTGTGTGGTTTATCTTCATTGATTAAAGGCACCGTCGCTTTGTAGATTACATGTTTGTGAATATGTTAGATGTTAAAAAATACCGAGTTAGTGATGCATCGAGTATTTTTGGCGTGAATCCGAGCTTTGCTGCTATTTGTGCAGCTTCATCCCTCCTAAACGACGGTTGTTTTCGTAAATTAATGTTGGAAGTGATCCACTTTTTATCTCTCGCTTTGAAACTACTGAAATTGGTTCGATTTCGCATCACTTCGTGCAACATTTTTGTCAAGTTTAATCGTGTCAGATTACTCGTCTCTCTCCCCTTTTTGAAATAGTAAAACTTTTTTTTTTCTCTTTAACTGTAAGACTTTGCTGTTGATCGACAAGACCGCCATTTGTACTTATTTAAAAAAAATGCTTAAGTTTGTATACCATAAATATTGCATTCTTTATCTATGAGGTACTAAACCCGATTAAAAAGATATTATTGAAGAAAGTTTTATGGTTCGTATAAAATTAATTAACGCCATATTTTCCCAAGCCAATAAAATATTCAAGAGTTTCGCTGACACACAAGGTTGTCATTCAAGTTTAAATTCATTTCCTTCCAACTAAGCTGTATTACTACACGTAAAAGCATTTCAACAAACCGATACCTCTAAACATCACTTACGCTGATATATTAGTTTCTCTTAAACCAATTTCTCTAGAAACAGTGTTGAATTTCCTTTCAATTGAATTACCTAGAGCAATCTAGATACAAAGAAAGGTTTTATTGCTGCCATTTGTCCGTGCCTAGGTAAATATTACTGCGTGTGACGTCCCTTTGCGGTCGGATAGGACGTGCGTTAAAATCTGTTCAGCTACTAACTTTAATTCCCTTTTGTATTTGTGTTGCCGTGTTAGATCTGGGATCATTCATGTATGAGGATTATATGAATATTAAGAGATGTATATCATCATCTAGCTATGGATGTTGAAATAAATTTATTTATCTAGTGGTTGGTGTCTCATATGTGAAAGCCAGACAGCAGTGTAAATGCACTGTGTTTCGGTATCAAGGATATTGTAGCCAGATTAACTACTGGACATATCTGGGGGCGCGGCCGAGCCCCCTCCAAGTCGAGCTATAGGCCGTAACATCCTTTTCTCGAAGCAATTCAGACCATTTTCAACCCCCTATAACTTCGTTGTGGCTAAAGCATGAAGCCTGAATTTTCAGTTACTAAGCAGGCATTGTGTAAAAAACGGTATATTTAAAATTTCATTTAATTTGGACCAGTAGTTTAAGAATTATAACTTGTCAAACTTTCGTAATTTTGTCACTCACTGACTGACTGACCGATCATCAAAAGTCTAAGGCACTTCTAGCAGACATAGAACCTTCAAATTTAGAATATAATTAGTGTTTAGTGTCTAAAGTAAGGGAAAATTCAAACATTTCATAATTTGTGTCTAGTTTTCCAGATAGACCAACTGCATGAATAACTTTGTAATCCCATATAAATGTATTGGATTACAAAGTTACATTTGCAGGTAATGAATCATTGTACCCGTATATAATGGAATAATAGTTGTAGATAGATATCTATATACATGAGGCATAACAGGAGGGGATATAGAGAGGGAAATGGTGTATTCAGCCCATGAAACTGTACAACATTCCTCTAGAAAAACATGACGAAGAAAAACTTGCAAATAAATAGATTAAATAACTCGAAAATATCAATCAATTACAATGAAAGAAAGAACATTAATAATCAAATCCGCTATATTTGTGATAAATTAATACCTACAAAAATAAGAAAAATCCATAAGAAAGAGGCTTTAAGAAAAATCGTTAGTGATATTCTAGAAGAAGTACCGAAAAGGAAAAAAAGTAGGACTCTACAAAAAGACGTGAGATCCCATCAAAAACATCCTGTAAAAAAATTCCAAGTCTCGCAGCTCAAGTTTTCTACCGCAAAAAGTTGTGAGATGCATGTAATACCAAGTCGATTAATTTATGGACCTTCTATATAAAGTTATTACGTTAGTTATTACCATATCAATATTAAAAATTCTTTACGTTTTAAATAAATAGATCGACTTGGCCAGCAGCATTATGTATAAATTGTAGGATACATTATGTTTTCATGCGATGGCCAAGTCGATCCATTTATTTACAACGTAAAGAATTTTTAATATTGATATGGTAATAACTAACGTAATAACTTTATATAGAAGGTCCCTTAAGGACTAAATAAATTAATCGACTTGGTATTACATGCATCTCACAACTTTTTGCGGTAGAAAACTTGAGCTGCGAGACTTGGAATTTTTTTACAGGATGTTTTTGATGGGATTGATAATTAACATCTTATGTCTCAGGATGGCGAGCGCAGTGGAATGCTAAGTATTTCTTCGTAATTCAAGGTCTTGCTTAATTTTACTATTGTTCATGAGCGGTCGTATCGCTTACTATCAGGCGGACGACATGCACGAATTTCATGGTTTTGTTTGCTTTGTAAAATTAACACAAAATTTTCGTCATCGATTAGGTGTACTACATATTATTAAAAACTAATAGGTCTGCCTAGAGTATACTGTATTTAAACCTACAACTTACTGCAGCTTGTATTATTATAAGCAAAATATTTTTCTTCATTAATTTTCAAAGGTGTTATATTAAAAGGGCCTATATCATGTAGTAAACGGATACAAAATATTGGATAAATGGTAAGTTAGCATTTCGCGAACTGTACTATTCAGGAACATTTTCCTCAACAGTACAACTTTAGTTTTTTATTTTTATCCCTCTTTCAAGAATTGAAAACTCTCAAGAAAATAACTGTGTACTGATCCTTCATCCAATATTAGAAATATTAATTAAAAGTACGGGCTAGAGTTACAACGATATTTTACACGTATAGTTTACTGCAATCTTGTTAAGAGTTTCAAGGAAGTCGATGCTTCAAGAGTTTTATATTTCGTAATAAAAATATGAAATATTTTAAAATTTATAAAACTATCAGCAATTTTTCCCGGCTTGCTCAGTAAGCTGATTCGAGGCGTCTTCTCAGTAGAAAAAGCTGTAACGATGAGTTTTATAAAATGTAAGTTCTGCCCTGGCAGGAATAAGTCACGTAAGGCATTTAAAAAAATACTGATTTGGAATGTACATAATACACAGAATGCATGTTTAACGTACATTCCAAATTATTAATTTAAGAAATGACCACGGTAGAATTGGTTGTCGTTTAGACTGTAGGTATAATATAGTTAGATTTGATATTATCATGATTAGTTTGAGTTGACGACGTAAAGATATTGTATACCGGACGGCGAAGGCATGGATTTAATTGAAAGCCCACACGTTGCAACGTGTCAGCCACAGAACACAATTTTATTCATTTGTTCCGTGGTGTCAGCAGTTCGTACAACACAAAACTTTCATTTTGTCAACGGTATAGAATCTAGTTTATCGACTTTTTGTCCCTTTCTAACGACTTGAAATTTAGTTTGAGCGAAGAAGACCAAACATATGATAGCTAAATTCGTTTTAAAACTGTCTGTGAATAAGGCCGTTTTAAAATATTGATGTTCAAAATGTTGTCAGTCATAAAAAAGGAATGCCAATGAATAGGCAGGTTCGTATTAGGCGGTACCACTTAGTGACTACAAACACAATGCAACTAAAATTTCGCAAAGAAACGCGACAATAATTTTTAATGATTTTTTAAATATCATCATTTTTGGGTGATATATCCATAGTTTTTGCTAAAATAATAATTTAAACTCTTCTATAGCTTAGAGTATTTATACATAAAAGGGTATACAGTATTATTTTAGGTAAAAAATGTATTTACCACCCAAATATGACCATAGGAAAAAAATATCAAATAAAATTGTCGCATTTTTTGCAACATTTTCTGTTGCATTGTGCATGAAGTCGCTTAAACTACCACCCGGCTTCGTTTTCGATAGCAGCTTGCCATGGGCTGGCATCAAATCCATGATAGCAGCATAATATGCAGCAGATAGCACCTGTTTGATCATTTGCCCGATTTATGCTATAAAAACACCTAGTATTATTTAGCTAAAAAGCTATTTTTATTAATTGATTGTAGTAAAGATACACCTTACGTTCGATACGATAGGATATAAAAAATATATGATTCGAAACATAAGGTTAAAGTGAAATTGGTAGGTACCAAATGCTTAACTCGTGCGTTGTAGTTTATTGCCTTCGCGGCATCACCATGTATACGATAACATAAATCAGAAACAAATATAATATCAGGACAAATTAAGTAGAATAATAATTACCGAAATCTCCGGTATTTCATTTATTATTTTAATGAAACGAAAACATGTAAATAATGTATGAGGCGGTCAAATGGAATTATTACCGACACTGAAGTATGGAAGTTTATGAATAATTGATGAGGTCCAGTATAATGCACGTCTTTTGGGATTGACGAAATATAGAACATTTCCATAATAATGGGTTAAATTCTGGAGGAAGGTTAGCTGCATATGAACCAAGGACAGATAGAATCCGGGTAATGGAAAAAGCTTTTCTCATCTAAATATTTGCTTACCTACAAGATTGTAATTGAAGTTATTGTGATTCAAAGTTAATTAACAACTATATTTATATAGAAATTATAATAAATTGAACCATAAAAGCATTCAAAGTTGAAGAGGCCATCTTAATCATAAAAACACTTTTTAGCCATATTTCCTAATGTATTATCAATAATCATAAAAATCGACCCTGCAGTCAAATTGTTTCTGCAAATTTTTAGGACATTAATTCGTTAGAATATAATACTGGTGGTAGGTCTCTCATATGTGAGAGGCCATCTGGGTAGGTACCACCGCAATGTCTATTTCTCCCGTGAAACAACACTGCGTAAATGCACTGTTGTCGCTTACCATCAGGCGAACGGCTTGCTCGTCTCGTCATTCATTGCAATAAAAAAAAAAAAAATATAACATGTTTCTCGAATTATATAAAAGTATAATAATACCTTCAGATGCAGTGGAGCCAATTTGGAGAATCAGAATACAAAATTTAAGGTATCTTACGACCATAATACAAATACTTATGTCCATATTCATATTAGTTTTTAAAACCTATTTTATTATAGAATGTTTTTTTCGGTCAAACTGAATTCAAAAGTTCATCGAAATAGACAAAACTATTTGATAAATATAAAAGGTTTTAAAACTGTTTATGAATGAGGCTGTTGCTGTTGCTAAGGCTGACAATGTTTTGTAATGGACCTATCTGATTTCTGTTAGCCTAATCATGGGATATTTTAATTTTCAACTGCTGAGATAATGTCATAAATGTCAATTTATCTTGGTTTATTAGTGACATGTTAAGGATAAGTAAAAATACACTTACCCAATAGTGCTATTTCTTCAGTTAATTCTCCTACAGCACGCGGTTCACTTCAGTATCTGAAATAAGACGTAATATTATAATTCATGTTATTTTGAATTACTGTACTGTACTGTATCAGCCCCTATGCGTCCCACTGCATGGCACGGGCCTACTCTACAATCTAGAGTACAAGTACTTATTAGAAAATAATTCTGTATTCTGTATCAACCCATATACGTCCCATTGCAGGGCACGGGCCTCCTCTACAATCGAGAGTAGGATTGAGAGTGGTTAGGCTATATAGTCCACCACGCTGGCCTAGTGCGGGTTGGCGGACTTACATACCATAGAAATTTTATAAATCGCTATGGTATGCAGGTTTCCTCACGATGTTTTTCTTCACCGTTTTAGTGCGTGGTGATTGACTATCAATACACACATGACTCCGAAAAGTCAGAGGTGTGCCTTGGGATTCGAAACCGCGACCACTAAAAATAAAATAATTAAATCAGAAAAAATATTCTCAAACGAATACATTTTTCATTATCAAACGAATACATTTAAAGAAATTACTTGAAAATAATTTAATTATCAATATGAAAAAGTGCACCGAGAGAAAAAATACTCTATCATTACTCAGGGGTATTAAAATAAACACATTCAGAGGTCTGCAAGAGTTGGTTTATTAACTAATTAATATTTCCAAATAAGCTGTAGTGATTCTAGATAAATTGATGTACGTGATATACAAGAATTTGAGTAATTTTCTTTTAATTTTCAATATAGTAATTACATCTAAAATTCTATTAATTATCGTATAGTTGCCAATAAATTATTTCTAATATTGCAGAAAAGGATAAGCCTCCTTTTAACTTCAACACCGGCATTGCGCCCTATTTCACCATATGAATCACTGGGAATGAAACGAAATGAATGAATTTCAGAAGTAACAAAATATTGGTTCTTAGTAATCAGGATTTGTTATTTCTATTTCCAAGTAAAATGCCACAATACTGCAAAACCGACATTGGTGATTTGTTTCCCTACGAGTGCGGGTCACGCGGCATGCAAGCAATTACTCTGCTGTCCATTTATTGCTTTAAGTCGTGTGATTGGATTCGTTTTGACGGCCTACGTGACGAAATGGGATAACGAGGTCGGCGGTCCGACGAACGTAGCGAGGCAAATGTTTGTGTAGCCGACAAATGGGACGTGATCAGAACTTCTTTAAAACGACATTGTTTAAAAATTCAATAGTAGCGTCAAAAACACAATTTATCAGGTTATTTTGTATATATTAGCATGATTACTTTTATTGCATGGTATAAGTGCATGGTGGCCTGTTGGTAAACGGACTAGACGCGACTGCCAACATTTTCACGGTGGTCGCGGGTTCGAATCCCAGGACACACCTCTGACTTTTCGGAGTCATGTGTGTATTGGTAGTCAATCACCACGCACTAAAACGGTGAAGGAAAACATCGTGAGGAAACCTGCATACCATAGCGATTTATAAAAATTCTATGGTATGTAAGTCCACCAACCCGCACTAGGCCAGCGTGGTGGACTATATGGCCTAACCACTCTCAATCGGTAGTCGATTGTAGAGGAGGCCCGTGCCCTGCAGTGGGACGTATATGGGCTGATACAGACTTTTATTACTAAAACCAAAATTAGGACACAAGAATTTTTTTCGCATATTAAAAAAGTGCTTAAAATCCACACTTGAACGCAAGTTTTAATATTGCAAGTGCAACAATGGGAATTGCAATTAGGTCGAGCTACCAGCATGAACTGCTGCAGGAGAATACTGCCGGTTTTAAACTCTCTAAAAAAGTTTATTGCACATGGTCTCCAACTGGTGGATAATTGTTAAAAAATATTTTCTTTAACAAACAAAATTGCCTTTATTTAAAAATGATTCTGATAGAGTTACCATAAAGTTGAAAGTAGTTATAAAATAAATGAATTATGATATTGATGTAAAAAGTTTAAATAACATGTGAATAATAAGAAAAGTTTTTACCATAATCGGCTAACCCAGAATAGGTCAGCGTGGTGGACTGGCCTTAGCAGGCTCATTCGTAGCAGAACCCCGTGACCTACATAATTGTATCGGGAAGAACTAAGAATTAAGAAAACTAACTCTTTCAACACAGTCGGTCTTCGTATAACGTATAAACAAAAGATATATTTAAATAAGTGCAGCACTGATTCCTGTTATCGAAAAGTTGTAATGGAATGGAGCGCATCCAAAGAGAAAAGTAGGATCTCAATAACAAACGCGATCGACTCAAAAGCAACACGACCCCCATTCAACTCATGTCAATGATATCCTTATTTGTGAAATGTGAAAGAGGACATTCCTTACTAAGGTAGTCCATGAGGACTATTAGTTTTATGAGGACAATCGTTTACAATTTTAACAGGTTTATTTTACTAGATTTACATTACATCTGGCACAGTTTTATTACATATCAGATTTTCATCTACATTATCATACATCCCTATTGCTGTAATTGTATCAGTGTATACAATACGTCCCACTGTAGGGCACGAACCTCCTCTACAATTGAGAGTAATTAAGGCAATTTCGAATCTATTCATATCGATAGACCGTGTGTTAATGCTGGACGTTCACGTTTTCTTTGGACAACTAGACTGGCTAGTATTAATTTTGTATCCTTTGGAATATATTTTTTCGATGAGAAAAGTACCCTACGGCCTCTTTTGTATCTCTGGTTAAAGTGTAAACAAAATACCATAAAACGGGTCAGTTACTTAGGCGTGAAAGCGTATGATAGAAAGAAATACATTTAAGTGTTTACAATATTAGAAAGGTGAGGTCTATATTCAACAATGGACTTCTTGTAGATGAAGACAGAAAAAGTGAGATTAAGGGGGAAAAGAAGAAACTAGAAAGTTAGTATTTAAGAGATTTAAGTTGTCAGTATTGTACAATTTAGATAAACAGCTGTTAGATTAAGTATAAGGATAAAATGAATGAAAGATAATGATGATGATAACATCTTTGTGAGATCAAACTTCGGCTTTCCTTTCACAAGCTTATCGACCACCATGCTTTGGTTATTTTTCACACAACATGAATTATCTCTCCACTCATCTGTCATAAACACGTCGTGATAAATACGAACTCATTTTTGTTTCTTTTTTCTAAGGAATAGCATGTTCATTTTGTATAGCGGAAAATATTATTATTGTACGTGTACTGGACTACTAAGTTGTTATGTGACTCAGCTTTTATTTTGCCTCTATTAGATGAGAGAAATTTCTTATTAGAAATGTTTAAATCTATTGATTTTAACGAAGGTATCTTGCGAAAAAGTGCTATTTATTTGTAGCATGGGATTTCACAATTCGTTTAACTTAAGATCAAAGAAGAATAACTAATTATAGCATGATAATCTACTTTTATCCTTAGGACGATATGCACCCATAGTAACTCCGGTAGTTGGTGATCGCTAGCCGTGTCTCTTTTACGATAAAATGAAAATAGCTTTTCAGCCCATCTGAAGTAATATTAAATCCTGGGTTTTGCAGTCCAACCCCCTTTAACATTACACGACCACCCAAACTTTTTCAACTGAGTAAAGGACACTGTTGTTTATGCAAATAACTTAAGTTTCCGATTCGGGGTATTGTATGAAACAAAAAACAAGTCTCGCTGAAACGAGCAATTTGTATTCGTTTTAGCCTTCATTTTTTGGTTTTACATTTTATTCCGATAAAGGAATGCCAGATCTTGTAAGTTTACTTTTGACATCATCTTTTACATTGCTTTATTAGTACTTTATTTAAATTATCTTAGGGGTTGTGGTGTAGCAATGTACATATATTTACACTGCTAGTTTTAAAATTCAATTAATTTATACTTTTTTCAGAGCGAATATAATATTTAACGATTCATTTCTAGATTGTGTTTTGTTCAAAATATATAGATATATAAAATATAGCACAAAGAAGCAAAATTTTTTTGGTTTTGTCAACTAGAACACGATTTCTATTAAGATAGGAATTTTAATCTCAAATGAAAGAAGCTCCGCGCGTTTTGATGGTTTTGTGCCTTTCCCTCGGGAATGCAGGAGTGAGATCATGAGTATTTACGTAATCGACTATTGAAATAAAACTATAAAATATTTACTGCAAAGCATCGTTAGTCCGTATAGTCATTTATTGTGATTGAAAATTGATCTGTATCATTAAGTTTTACTATGAGATCATGTTTTATTCAGGAATTAAATTTTGTTCACATCTCGTATATATTTCGAATACAACATGTTTAGAACACATTTTGTATGAAATGGAGGATTGCATACAGTTATAATATGAAGTCTGTTACATTACGATTTGAGATAAATTACCAAATATGGGCATCTTATATTCTATTCTCATTCGCAGCAATCTCATTTCTCTCTCCATGTCTCTTCAGCCCCTGGAAGTCCACTGCTGAATATAGCCTCTCCCAAGGATAACCACATTATCCTGTTAAAAGTGGCCTTTATTCAATTTCTTCCGACTTTCTACAATTTCATTTATTGCATCTTGATCAGGTATCTTGGGGCATGGTAGTACCTCCTGGTAACCACATATTACCACTGAGGTTATAAAATTTGTAAAGTTAGTCCTTAGGGTTAGGACGTGAAAAGAAATAATCTTGGCTCAATATGAGATCTGAAAACTTTTTGACAGTTCGAGTCGTATTATGGTCTTGTATTGGCGACATTTTATATGAAAATGTTTTTGGTGACACATAAATATTCTCCCATTTGTTTTTAGATAGCTATATTTATGTTATGAATCTGTTTTTACTATTTTTATTGGTGGTAGGTCTCTCATATTTGAGAGGCCGCCTGGGTAGGTACCACCGCAATGTTTTTTTCTTCCGCCAAACAGGTGTGTAAATGCACTGTTATGTTCCGTTTTGGAAGACATTGTAGCCAGAGTAACTACATGACACAATGAGACTTAACATCTTATGTCTCAAGACGGCGAGCGTATTTGAATGCCAATTTGTAATTCATGGTATTTTTTGGTTTTGCTTCCGTCCATGAGCGGTCGTATCGTTAACCAAGTGAACGGCATGCTCGTCTCGCCATTCATAGAAATAAAAAAAACGTTATCATGATCCTAAAAGAAACGAAACTTAATGTTTATCCCAGCAGTTAGCAGTAGTAAATAATTGTTGTTTTTTTCCTTTTCTTATCCCACTTCTCGTACAGCTGTATCTTAGTTCCCTACGTCCTGTCCCGTATAATTTATCCTCTCTGAGATAAAATCTCGTGTTATTCCACGGGTTATCTTAAATACATGCTTGTTTATGTACTGTGTGAAACAAATATCTATGTATGAGCAGATTAGTATAAGAACAGAGCAGTGGAATACCAGTTCCTATTATGGAATCCGAAATAGTCTGTGGTGGCCTATTGGTAACATACCAAACGCGGCCAAAAAGTACAATATGGCCCTGTGGTCGTGGGTTCAAATCTGAGGGCACACCTTTGACTTTTCTCAGTTATGTGTGCATTAATGCCCACATAACTAGGTACACTGGTGATTAACTAATCAACATTCATTATACCGGTGAAAGAAAACATTGTAAGGAATCTTGCATACTATACCAAATTGAGACAAAGTATACAGGGTATCTTAAGACTGCTACCGAAAACGAAGCCGGGTGGTAGTTTTAGTGACTTCAGACATATTGCAACAGAAAATTTTGAAAAAAAAAAGCGACGATTTTTTTTTTGTTATTTTATTCCTGCTGTCGTATTTGGATGGTGCATTCATTTTTTCCCTAAAATAATAGTGTATACCCTTTTATTTATAAGGACTCTAAGGTATAAAAGAGTTTGAATTATTATTTTAGCAAAAACCATGGATTTACCACCCAAAAACTAGGATATTTAAAAAATCATAAAAAATGATTGACGCGTTTTTTTTTGCGAAAATTTTAGTTGCATTGTGTTTGTACTCACTAAAACTACCACCCGGCTTCGTTTTCGGTAGCAGTCTTGATATACTCGGTATAGTGTGTGATGTCCGCAAAACCGCACTAGGCCAGTGTGGTGGACTATACCGGGTATCTCAAGACTGCTACCGAAAACGAAGCCGGGTGGTAGTTTTAGTGACTACAAACACAATGCAATTAAAAATTTCGAAAAGAAACGCGCCAATTATTTTTATGATTTTTAAATATCGTCATTTTTGGGTGGTAAAACCATAGTTTTTGCTAAAATACTAATTTAAACTCTTTTATTGATTAGAGTATTAATAAATAAAAGGGTATACACTATTATTTTAGGAAAAAAATGTATTTACCACCTAAATATGGCCATAGGAAAAAAAATAACAAAAAAAAAATTGTCGCTTTATTTTTCAACTTTTTCTATTGCATTGTGTCTAAAGTCGCTTAAACTGCCACCCGGCTTCGTATTCGGTAGCAGTCTTGATATACCCTGTATATGGCTTAACCCCCTCAATCGTCCTCTACTGTAGAGGAGGCTCGCGCCCTGCAGTGGGATGTAATATAGGCTGTTACAATACAAATTGTATCAACTAGTTGGTTTAAAAGCTGGGTAAGAAAGTAAAACAATGTGTTTCGCTACCATTGAAGATAATTCCTTGTTTCACTTACATAAAATTAAATATTCCAAAACGATTAAAAAATCAAAAGTGTGGCAAATACATAAGATCCTTCTGTTATCAGTTGGTACTCCACCGAAACAATTTAATGGAATTTAATCCAAATTATTGTATTAACCAACTTGCACTCTATAAACAAGACAAATTCTAAAAATCCCTGGCAATAAAAGCACCATAACCTTTTAGGGCCTGTAAGCAATTTGTCCATTTTCGTAGCAGTAACATGTTATAACGTTGTTTTCATTGCAGGTCATAAAATAGCATTTTAAAACAACATTAAACTGAGATTGAGGTTGTGTGCTATAAATAGAACAGTTTTGCGTTACATGCCATTTACATTGCCATTATATGTTCCAACTTTATAATGTGTCTTTTACTGGTGGTAGGTCTCTCATATGTGAGAGGCCATCTGGGTAGATACCACCGCAATGTCTATTTATCCCGTGAAACAACACTGCTTAAATGCACTGTTGTGTTTCGGATTGATGGACATTGTAGCCAGAGCAACTACTGGACATATTGAGACTTAACATCTTATGTCTCAGGATGGCGAGCGCAGTGGAATGTTAAAAACTTTCTTATTCCTTTGAAGAATCAGAATTGCAGCTCAGGTAATTAATGCTTACATTTTTTCCTGTTTGTAATGAGTTTGTACCCAGCAAACGGCTGAAGGCGGTCTCAGTTATCGTTAAATAGCAGAAGCTGTGTTAAAATCTTTTTCAATGGCGTAAAAATCAATGACGGTATAGGAATTAACAGTGTTTTAATGTGGTATTAATTTCTGCACATTATCATTAACAATGTGTTTCGTTTGTTTTAATTCATTCGAATTACATTTTAATAGGCGAAATGTCGTCCAAGGTGTAAGTAAATGCAAAGCAATATAAAGAGTGTATTTATGGAGGGAAATCTTAAGCCTTCCTTTCCTGAAAATGGCATCTATATGCTTTTATGCCAGTGAGGTAATATTACATTGTAAATTTCCTTCAATTAATTTCACACTCCTTATTTTCCCTACAAATAAGACACTAACTAATCTCTGCGTAGGATGAGCCCTACATGATTTGTGTTGTTTACTTAAAAGTTTAGCTTATCATATTACTACGGTCTGAAGTAAACCTTAAAAGGGTTATACACACTAGGCCATATTTACTTTCTATTATTCATATTGTTTGTGTATTTTGGATTAGACTAAGTCCTCAACAAACTAAACAATCGGGCCAATTTGTTCCAATTTAAATCTTTAGAACAAACAACATAAGGGTACACTAAATTGGCTCATTGTTAATCCGTTTGAAGCAGAATTTATTAAATTTAATAGAAAACTGAAAGCCAATTTAGAAATAACCACTGTATTATACAATTATCATGTTGTGTCATCATCATACTGGTGGTAGCTCTCATATGTGAGAGGCCACCTGGGTGGGTACCACCGCAATGTCTATTTCTCCCGTCAAACTGTTGTGTTTCGGATTAAAGGACAAAGTAACTACTGGACATATTGGGACTTTACATCTTATGTCTCAGGATGGTAAGTGCAGTGGATTGCCAAGCATTGCTTTGTGTTTCTAGGTGTTGTTTGGTTCTGCTACTGTTTATGAGCTTTCGTATCGCTTACCATCAGGTGAACGGCATGCTCGTCAAGCCATTAATTGCATTAAAAAGAAATTGATTGATTGTAATTTCATCATAACATTATACATACATAATTATTTTTAGCCACAGCTGATTGAAAATCAAGGCATTGGGTCTCTATCCTAGAAAATTTAAATTTGTACGTTCCACAAATATGTGTTTCGGGTCTAGATAGTTGTCAGACCAACACGACTATAAATTTGAACCCTAGTGCCAGTTGCGTAAACTAATTTCAAACGTATTTGGTAGAAATATGACATAAGTTCCAATGCTTTAAATTTATGCCGTGGCTTCATGGGGCGCGCCATGGAATCTTCCGGCGGGATACCGCGACGTACTACGGTATGCCACGATACGCCGGAGAATGCCGCGATATGGGGCAGTCAAAGCGGAGGGAGTTTTTGTTAAAACCTTTTGAATAGTTATCTCTCTAAACATTTTATTTAATTGCATATGTAATATGCATCCGGCAGCAGGCGTTGTCGATGCATATTCCGGTGTCGCGTCACGGGATGGGTATTGCGATCGTCAAGTGGAACGCACGGTTTAAATAAAATCATAATACTTAAAATCTATTAAATGATACAAACCGTGCGTTCCACTTGACGATCGCAATACCAATCCAAAGACGACATCAGCAGATGCATCTGTTGACATGTAGAAGAGGCATTACATTTAAGACTTGACATTGCGAATCATTTGCGAATGTATGGGATTGACATTTTCAAAGTCAAAGTTACAGGTAAAATTAGCATGTGCAATTGAGCGTTAATTTGGGGTTCAGTATTTTGTATGTGATGGTTGTATATATATATATATATATATATATATATATATATATATGTATGTATTACTTATAATATTTATGTATTAGTTTTATTTTGTTAGAGCTAGTTTAAAGCTGTACAAAATTATTGTGCTATAATATTGTTTTAATTATGATAAATAATCTAAAACGAGGTCAATTGTTGCCGAATTGAAATAAACGGCTCAAAACTATTATATGTGCGTTAATATTACTCACACACGCCACATCTGTCTGCAATGTTTCGCAATAATTCGTTCCAGCTGCTCAAATGCGATAATAACAATTAATAAAACTATATACATATTACTTTTATTACAGAAGGATTAGTGTGAAACTGTGAACTACAATAACTCACGCACGTGTTTAAATGTTTACACATACAACATTTAAACACAAAAATAAATTAAGTACATGTGCACCCAAGAAAATAGGTTACATTATGTTCTTACTCATATTATATACCTACATAAGTTCAGTCACTAGTATCTCTGGAGGGATAAGCTGGAGAAGTACTAGTTCTACTTACACTTTCCCTAGTTCCAAACTTAGTTTCTTACCGAGAAGAAATTCCTGTCTTGGACAATTCACGATATAAATTTAACATATATCACATACAGCCTATATACAAATGTATACCTGCGACAATATCAATGCCTCGGTGGCGTAGTTACACCATACGATTACAAAGCTGAGGTCTCGGGTTCCAATCCCGGGTTGTGTAAAATGATTGGACTTTTCTATTTATTATCAGAGTCAGGATTTTTTGCTCGATATTGCGACAGGCTCGCCCCTATCACATCGTGGGACTGAACAAATAAGGCGAAATGTGGGTGTCCTGGCACCTCTGCCTACTCCTTCGGGAAAACGGCGTGAGTTTATGTATGTATATCAATGGGGCGACGATAACGTTTCATCATAATATCATATAATGTGATCAAATATTATTATTAGTTAAGCTATCTTACCCATATTTAGGACAAGTAAAAATCCATAAAATAAAGATAATAACACGTCTCAAATACACGTTTGTTAACGATTATTACAGTCATTATCGAGTAGAATGAAATCGTTGCCGTCTCGATTTTACGTCCGAAAAAGCAATTTTGTTTACACATAAAAGTACGATGGGTATTATAACATGGCCTCGTTTGCGACATTGTATCGCGATAGATAATCCCTGGCCTAATTGCTTAACACTGTTCAACGGTTGAATTTTGGCTTAATTAGTTCGGGTTCTGTGGTATATAAAATGTGCTCGCGGTGGTCGGAAGCCAAATTATCCCTTATTCCCCTTCTTTTGCAACCCTAATTGTGAAAGGTTGGTAACGAACGTTTTATTCAGGTACTGTGAGTATTCATGGACAGCGGTGATTAGATGTACGGCTGGCCGAATCTATGTAAGATTACATAATGATACAGTTATATCGTATACCAGAAAGGTGAAGGTTCTTTAAATCGTGATTTTTCAACTCTGCCTCTTACATTTTTGTGTTGTATTGTAAGCATTGACTTATATCTACTTTTTGTTGTATTTAAAAAGTAGAATTAATCTGTAAGCACGGATTTTTGTGTAGCTTGCCTTTATATTATAATATTATAGTTTGTGTGTTGAAAAAAGCAAGGGGTTAATGTGGAATCATATTATTTTTCTCAGATACATTTTTTTTTTAATTATTATATATACGTAAAGTCACATCTTTTCACCAAAAAGGTAGAGGTGCTACTAGGATACCCACAATTCGCCTTATATTTTTGGCCCAAGATGTGTTAGAGGGCGAGACTATCGCCATATGGGATACTGAATTTTTGACTCCGGGCTGATCACACAAATAGAAGAATTCATTACACCTTTGCCTGACTCGGGATTGGAACCCGAAACCTCAGCATTGTAATTGTACAGTAGCACAGCTACGCAACATAGGCATGATACATTTATATTATTAAAACACGGAAATAAAAATAAATTGTACTCGCATAATAAAAACAAACTGCTTAATTATAATAGTATTAGTCCTGTAAAATCTCAAGTACAGAAAAAAAACATCAGTTGTGAGCTGTAGCTGTAAGGACTTTAATCAACCAACCGACAATCTACTTTAAGCGAGATTTTTTACAACTCCACTATACAAGATTCGCACGAGATTGGGTTGTATTTGATTTGACGATAGGATTGCATCACATTTTGAGACAGATATTACGAATTTCGGTTTTATAAGCAAGTACAAGAAATTATATGTAGCATATTATTATAAACTAATAACTTTGAAGTAAACGTGTGTTAAAGTAATAATAATAACGCCCAACAGTCACATACATAGTCCTGACCCTACAGTAAGATCGAATCTTGTGTCGTAGGTATCAGGAACTACGAGAGACTTTTCGGTCTCACAAACACCCAGACCCGAAAGAAATATTTGTGGGCCGCACAAATATTTCTCTCGGTGCGGGGATCGAACCCGCGGCCTCTCGTTTCACAGGCGGCGTCTAACCGACTGCGCTACGGAGGCTGTCAATGTCAATGTGTAAAGTATGACATTAATTTGTCTAAAACACTTCACAATTTGGTATTAGCTTGAAGAATTATATTATTTCGTTACGGTTTATCGCCTACACAATATTACACTTGTTAATACAACAAGTAAGTTAAGTGTTAAATAAAACAGTTCTTCAAGAAGTCATTCGATATATAATCTGGGGGCACGGCAGTGCCCCCTCCAAGTCGAGCTAAAAAGCGGCACAGTCGTACCATCCTTTTCTCGAAGCAATTCAGACCATTTTCAACCCCCCATAACATCCGTTGTGGTTAAAGCAAGAAGCCTGAATTTTCAGTTACTAAGCAGGTATTGTGTAAACACAGGATATTTAAAATTTCATTCAATTTGAACCAGTAGTTTAAGAATTGTAACTTGTCAAACTTTCTTAATTTTGTCACTCACTGACAGACTTACCGATCATCAAAAGTCTAAGGCACTTCTAGCAGACATGGAACCTTCAAATTTAAAATATAATTAGTGTTTAGTGTCTTAAGTAAGGGAAAATTTAAACATTTCATAATTTCTGTCTAGTTTTCTAGATACATCAACTGCGTGAATAACTTTGTAATCCCATATAAATGTATAGGATTACAAAGTTACATTTGCAGTTAATGAATCATTGTACCCGTATATAATGGAATAATAGTGGTAGATAGGCATCTATATATATCGGCGCAAGATGCAGGTAGTCTATAAAATTTTATAAAAACAAGTGTCTGAGTCATGTTGTTTGTTCAGTACTATAAAACGGGCGCAAGCAGCTGTCAAGTGAACAGTTTGTTGGAAGTACTACAACTGTGAACAGCTCCGAAATATTATAATTATTACAAGTATTTTTATATAATCAGTAAAAGTGAATAATAATAATTGTTAGTAACGAATATATCAGTTGATTGTTTGATTATCAATAAGAAATTTGGTGTGATTTAAATAAATAAATATGAGTGAAGAGCGTGGTTTTGATCACCGTACCTCCCCTCCTCTTACATATACATATGAGGCATAAAAGGAGGGGGT
This sequence comes from Hyles vespertilio, assembly GCA_009982885.2. NCBI lineage: Eukaryota > Metazoa > Arthropoda > Insecta > Lepidoptera > Sphingidae > Hyles > Hyles vespertilio. Next base: position 59,348 of record WUWR02000216.1, read on the forward strand.
ATGGAGAGGGAAAGGGTGTATTCAGCCCATAAAACTGTACAACATTCCTCTAAAAAGACATGACGAAGAAAAACTTGCAAATAAATAGACTAAATAGCTCGAAAATATCAATTACCATGAAAGAAAGAACATTAATAAATCAAATCCGCTATATTTGTGATAAATTGATACCTACAAAAATAAGAAAAAACTATAAGACAGAGGCTTAAAGAAAAATCGTTAGTGATATTCTAGAAGTAAAAAGTAGAAAAACAAAAAAGGAGAACTCTACAAAAAGACGTGAGATCCCATCAAAAACATCCTGTAAAAAAAAAGTCGATCTATTTATTTGCAACTTAAAGAATTTTTAATATTGATATGATAATAACTTACGTAATAACTTTATACAGAAGGTCCCTTAAGCAAGGACTAAATAAATTAATCGACTCGGTATTACATGCATCTCACAACATTTTGCGGTAGAAAACCTGAGCTGCGAGACTTGGAATTCTTTTACATATACTTTACCTATTCAGTCATTATTGATTCTCTTTCAGAATTCACAGTCGCTTTGACGGATCTCTGTGCTTATTATATATGCATACGTATACGAGTATATACATAGAGATGTAAACATCCAGATTTGTTCGAACAAATATGTCGTCAAAAGAGTTTTTTCGTTCAATTCATTGCTTTCTCGAAACAAAGCTGGGTAAAGAAATTCGTTCTTTGATCGGCTAGGCTATTGATCGCACGACTGAACCACCTTTTGAAATATCACGCCAGATTGAGCTGGACAAAAGAACTGCGCATTTGATAAAATAAACGCGTATTTTGTAGTAATATTCCGTTTAAATATAGGGAATTTTACTATAAAAATGTTATATAGGACATAGTGTATGTGCGTGGTGGCCTGTTGGTAAACGGACCAGATGCGGCAGCCAACATGTTCACGGTGGTTGCGAATTCGAATCCCAGGGCATACCTCTGGCTTTTCGTAGTCATTTTGAGGACAACATCGTGAGGGAAACCTGCATACCATTTATTAACGAATAACTCTGTAATAATAATAATATCTGTAATAATAATATCTGTAATAATAGTAATAATATCAACTGTTCTAAATCTAAAATAATTTCAAGTGAATTTAATTTCGAAGATAATTTTGGACTATATGGCCTGACCTATTCCAATCTTACTCTCTATTGTAGGGGAGGTCCGTGCCCTGCAGTGGGACGTATATGCTCTGATACAGTACAGTTTAGAGATTTGAAGTGAAGTATAAAATTTTTTGAAGTAAATATTGTCTAGTGGTAGTATATCGGCGATTTTTTGAGAGATGATTTTCAGTGGCTGAAAATCAACGCTGTTCGGTACTAAGTTACCGATCAGTATAAGCTGAATCATTTCCTATTACACTATAAGTCATTCTTAATTGTCTTGTCTTTTGTAAATAAGTTACAGCAATAAATAGTTTCAATTTTATTTACATTCCATAAAATTCGACATTAATTAACGTCCCACGTCGTTTTATAATTAGATCGTTTAAAAACTCTTAAACATTTTGAGCGTAGTTGATCACAGACGTCGACACTCGTAAATAAAGCGTAAAATATTGTTAGCACGTCCAGACAGAAATCTAGGTCACGACATGCCATCTAGGACATTGGTCTTTATTAATAGTTGGTCCATACTTTTAAAAACATCGCTTCTACGTTAAATCCCGATGTTTTTATGGGTTGGGTTTGACAAAGGTAAGTAGCAAACAGTTTCTTTGATTGCAAATTGCCGCTGTTATATATTATATGCAATAAATTGAAAATGTTTAAAACAAACGGCGTTGTCGCCTTATTCATCAAATGGTGTAAAATAAATAAATTAAGTCTATAAAAAATTTAAACCTCATATAGATTCCGTCATATTTTTTAATTTTACTACCCGGTTCGGAAATCTGTTTTCACTAGATAGGAACGGGCAAGCAATATTGCTGTTTTCAAAACCAGTTTATGGTACAGTGATTTATAATTGTTACAAGTTGATTTTAATCAGAGCATTTCTTGAATAATAAATGTGTCATAATAAGCAATAATTTATTTGAATATATTTTTTTAAGTGCCACGTATGCTTAGTAGCGACATATGTGGTTTGTAGACAATGATGTCCCGAGTTCGTTTTCCAGGTCGGCAATCTTTGAGTGAGGTATTCCGTTTGGAAAATAGCATGAGTTACGTGGGATAAGAACTTTTTATATGTACATATTGTAACACGCCCCTTTCACACATTGGGTCCAAAGTTCTGAGAACTCGGGTGGCATTAATGACACCCAGTGGCGTAACTACACCATCTGGGGCCAGTGGCAAAATCATCGGATGGGGCCCCCCTTTTTTGTATGGAGAGGAAAACTGTTAAGCTTATTTTCCGGTACCCCGGAGGAGACCGAAAGGAATATATCAGTGTCACTGGCTTGCCAGCAAATTGCGGCCGAGGCGGGTCCCTAACAAAAACCTGCGCTAGCATACCGAATAAAACCCTGTCTTCCGCATTTCGGGCGGTACTGCACATCTACTAATCGAGTGGGTCGGAATGTGTCCCTGCAGTGTTTCTTAAGACCTCCGCCCCTGAGATAACCCCCGTACTCACGCGTCTTTTCTATTAAAACAATCCAGGCCTGGCTTCATGGAATATCACCCATGTTCATCCAGTCCCCAAGAAGGGTGACCGGTCGGATCCTTCGAATCACAGGCCGATTGCTGTCACATGCTTACTCTCCAAGGTCTTGGAGTGAGTTATAAATACGCAGCTCCTGAAATATCTTGAGAATCACCAACTGATTAGTGACCGTCAGTTCGGTTTCCATCAGAGTCGTTCGGATGGTGATCTTCTCGTTTATCTCACCCACCACCCGGCAAAGGCATTGGATAGTGGAGGCGAGGTTACGATAGGCCTTGAAATTTTCATCGAGTGTGGCGTGGCGTCGTTCTGGGGAAGCTACCGGCCTGGTATTTCAACCTGAGGACTCTGAAAATACATCGCCAGCCTTCTTGGATGATCGGAGCATAAGTCGTATTGGACGGCTTTTGCATCGAGGCCAAGACCATTAATTCTGGTGTTCCATAAGGATCGGTGCTTTCGCCGACCCTGTTTATACTGCATATCAACGACATGTTCTCAATCACCATTAGCATCTAGCATTGCTATGCAGATGCTGGTGCGAGTGAGGCAAGATACATTGGAGTACAGAATCTCTATTGGGTATCCGTTGAGGAAAGGTGGTCTCAACTTTTGTCGGAAGTCGAGACCTCTCTATGGCGGGCCTCTCAATAGGGTAAATTGAAGATAGCATAATTTAACCCCACGATGGCACAAGTTTACTCGTTTACAACAAAGAAGACCCCTTTTGTCATGGAGACACTCTCTCTAAGCATCGGAGAGTATTCCTTGACCCGAAATATTTAGCAAATTGCAGTTTAGGTGTCATTTGAAAGGCAAGGGCAAATTGGCCAGCAAAAAGTTAAGGATTCTCAACAGCTCCAAGCGGTACTTCTCATCGAATCATCGGTTATTGCTCTATAAATGCGACGATCCGGTACGACGTGGAGTTCTGCTCCCACCTCTGGGTAAAAGCCCCAAAATACCAGCTCAACCCAGTTGACTTAATACAGCGCCGAGTTCTTCGAATCGTCGATAATCCAAATAGTCGATAATCGAGAGATCGCACGGAGAATGTTGAGCCGTTAGGATTGCGGTGAGACTTCGGGTCTCTCTGTGTAATCTATCGATTGTTCCATGGAAAGTGCTCTGAGGAAGATGGTGCCACTATCGCTATTCTCCCATCACCGCAGTAGAGTTCATTCTTCATCATCATCATCATCATATCAGCCACAGGAAGTCCACTGCTGAACATAGGCCTCCCCCAATGATCTCCACAATGACCTGTTGGAAGCGGCCTGCATCCAGCGACTTCCTGCGACCTTAGTCAGATCGTCCGTCCACCTTGTAGGCGGGCGTCCAACACTTCGCTTGCCTGTACGTGGCCTCCACAACGAGCCATGGAGCGAGCTATGCTCGGTGTTTCCCTACGAGATCGAATCAGAAATGAGGAGATCCGTAGGAGAACCAAGGTTACCGACATAGCCCATAGGATTGGCAAGTTGAAGTGGCAGTGGGCCGGGCACATAGCTCGTAGAACCGATGGCCGTTGGGGCCGAAAGGTTCTCGAGTTCATTCTTACTACCTGGAAACTATCCGTTCCCGGAAAGTACGTTTCCAGTGTTCTTTTCTACCATGCACTGTGCCCTGCTTCGATATTCCCTGAGCGCTATAACCTATCCTTCTTTTAGCTAGGCATTAAGACAGTGCTCTCCTTACGCTAGAAAGCGACTTCATTTTGCTGGATCCCTGGATCTGCGAAAGTCTATGAGCTGCGGTGACCGCTGACCGTGAGGCGGGCTGTATGCTCTTTTTCCTGCAAGGCCATAATAAAAACTTCACAACGAGACCAATAAGTCGTCGTAATATCTTTACGACGCGGGTGGAGCCCAAACGCAGCAATCCTTTCCTCTCGGAAGCCTAATATTGAAGATTCATTCTTTTTTAAACCAAATCCGCACTACAATCTGTACATAATAGATTAAAAATATAATATTTGCGTAAATCTAAAGAACCACTATTATGATTTGTATTTATCACAAATAAACCTTGGTATCTTCAATGAAAATAAAGAAAATAGTTTTTGATTATTAATTTTGTTGGTAATAATTTGGCTAGGTTCTTTCTTTGCTTACGGCCTTTCGGACCTGAGCGGCGCGGCTGGGCTGCCGGGGGCCCCTAAGGTCGGGGGCCCGTGGCATTTTGCGCACTATGCCACCCTATTGTTACGCCACTGATGACACCGCTGCCAGTATTTAATTTATTTCAAAGACGTTAATTAACGCTCAAAATAGGGTTTGGTCGAATCGGCCCATGTAAGACTAGAATCTGAGTTAGCTTCAGCACCAGCAAAATATTTCGTATTCGTTTCTGTATATTCGAAGTATGAATACTAAAAATCGACTAGAATAACTAATACAACACAAAACCTCGATTAACTTTTTTATGGTTCATATACTTTATACTGTTTTTATTAAAGCTTATTAGCATTAACTATAATCTTCTTTTTCAATAACGCTGTTATCGCTACCGACTAAATGAGGTTAATACATTATTTAAAAAGTCGTTAAATGGTGAAATTAGATAAGTATTAATATCAGTAAAGCTAAGGCCGGTTCAATCGGTACTTAATTTGGAAAATTCTAGAACAGTCCCTTTATTCGCACATTGGATTTGGAAGTCAAGCGTCTTATTACGCTAGCGTAGTATACGTAGATCGGTGTACTTCACACACTTTTACAGTTATGAGATAAAAATCTCTTTTAGAATCCATAACATTAATAATCAATGCTATTGGAAGTCATCCACGCCATCAGCCATCCTTATACTATAGTATTTAAAAACAAACAACATACGATGGAGAACTGCTCGGTATGCATGTATCCCACAATTTTTTCCTTCTCCTTTAAACCAAATGATAATTGATTAAATAAAAAAAAAACATTCAACAGTCACAGTTCTAACTCAACACTCAGCTCTCCGCGGCGCGGGCGCTCCGCGTCGCTCTGAACGCGTTGTATAGGATTGATACATTTTACCGTCCGTCGCGGACATCTGCGTAGGTCGTCCGCGTCGCACTGAAGAGGCCCTTAGATAGAGTCTTGTGTCATGGGTATCAGGAACTACGAGAGACTTTTCGGTCTCACAAGCACCCAGACCCGAAATAAATAACTGTGGTTCACACAAATATTTGTTTCGGTGTGGGGATCAAACCCGTGGTCTCCAGTTTCACAGCCGGCGTCTAACCAACTGCGCCACGGAGGCTGTCAAATTAACTAAGAATATACCCATAACATCAAAAAAATCTATGGCATTTGAACTCGCTATCATTGATTTTGTAGCTTGGTTCCAGTCAATTAACCTATCATTAGCTTATACAAGTGTCATAATTTTCCCTGAAATTACGTTTCCCCAAAGTAATTAGTGAATGGCGTTTACTGAAAAGTCAATATTTGTTCAATACCATAAATTCCTATTTTATGCGCTGCCTATTCCAATACAATTCCTTCGTGTGGGTCACATGTTAGAGAATATTCGGCACATTGAAAAAGGATTGGGTAAATGTGCTTTGTGGAAAAACAAGAAATCTGAAACGTGTGTACCTGAGACTAAACGGAGCGTGAAAGAAATGTTGCCAACTATTTCGAATTCGGTGGAGCTGAAAACCATGTGATAGATTATGTTATACTAACATTCTAAAAGCATTTATTAGAAAAAGGATTCTCTATAAAATAGATATATTTGTTATTTGAAATATTGCGGATATTCTTGTATTCTTTTTTTACTGTTTGTATTCGGCATTTTATGATAAGGTCTAATATTATGACTTTTCCACACAATGAAAATATATTATGGGTTAATCAAATATCTTTGTTAACGAAATACACTAAGATTGCTTCACTTAAAAATTATATAAAAGGAAAAATAAGCCGCTTCTCTGCATTGTTATAGATACATTTAAAAAATGTTTTTTTTATTTCATTTCCGGCGATCTAGCGAATAGATCATCTGATAGTACGTGAGTGGGATTCATGGGCAGTAGGCCCATGAATCCCACAACGCTTGGATCAAAGTTGTGTGCCAGCCCATCAAATCAAGAGGAGAGCGAAAAAGTAAAATCATGGGAAGAGGAAAGGAATATTGTGCATCTTTCAATCTCGCTCATGACATGAAACATGACAGCAAAGCTGTTGCTTCACGTTGATCTCTTGGTAGACAATAGTGCCACCCTGGACGAGCCTATCTATTCATGTTCAGTCATGATTGAAAGCGTGGCTATACGTATAATATAATATGTCGAAACTATACATACGTCTTCCGCTCAAACACTATGAAACATTCATAAAAAGTTATTTACTCTCATTCCCTGCAACCGTAAAATAAAACAAAAAGAAAAGAAATAACTTAAGGGGATTAGAATACTAATATCATTATACAATATACACGCTTTGGACACAAAGAGAAACATTTATCAATCGTCGTCGTCGTCGGCTTTTCTTAAGTATCCAGTCTCCAAACGACTTCAGTATAGTTTATATACATATTCAGACAGACAGATCTGGATTAATGAAACAGCGTATCAGCTCTATAGTAAGCTTCTTATAATAATTTGCTGAAAAATTACTGTTATTACTTCGCTCCATTTTTTATATACAAGTCTATTGTCGCTTTCGAGAAAGTTGAAAAAACGCGGTGATTCGGCGATATTAATTGTGACGGATTTTTGTAAGAATTTAAGACGGTATGATTAATATTCTCTATTGAATAGTACCGATTTTTGGGATACATTAAAAAAAACTGCTATTATGGTAACAAGGGAATGTTTAATATTACTTGGTAAGATGTATATAATAAAATATTCATACGCCGAAAAGTAAGATTCTGTGTGTGCTTATAGGCAGGAGTGATAATTTCCAATCAAATTAATGCATCCACCCACAAAATCGCTAGGGCCACTGTTTCATATAAAATGTCGTCACTTAATTTGCTTAGAGGCTCAGTCGAGGGACCTTAACGATTGGTAGAGATATTTTCGACACAATTCCGCCCTCTGTTCCGCTTCTGTGGTTCCTGTGGGCCAGGTTCGATATTGCACACATTTTAATGACATCGAGCAATGAAGTTTAGTTTTTAAATGCCATGATTGACGTGCTCTAGGCACGTCAAGTTTCCTTTAACCCACAGCAAAAATAGCCAATTAATGAAAAAATGAAAGAAACGATTTCTGAGTTTCATTGGAGCTTGTATATTATAAAATTGATTTTATATTTTTATTTTTCCCCAAATTGTTCCTACTTAAATCTTTTAAGTTTTCGGAAAAATGTCATGACCCAACAGTATATATAACTTTTACATATAGCCAGTTGAAAAGCATCGCGTATTAATGATGAATCAGTTGATAGAGATATACCAGGGATACATAAAATAAAAGTAAACAAAAACTGTAGATTTCACACCTGTCTCAGTGACGTGCCACATAACAGCACCCAGGGCCGTTTTGACCCCTTTTTGTAGGTAAACAGACGTGCGTGTTGATCCATAAAAATGAGACGGTTATGGTCACAACAAATCTCCGTAGATGTTAAGAAGGAGTAAACACGGAAAGTAAGAATAGAATTGCAAATATTTATGCGTGTTTAGGATCTGGCGGAGAACATTGTTCTTGCAGGAAATGTGGGATAAATTTGAGAAAATATTGTTGACGTTGAGTGACGAAGGTTGAAGAAATTTTATTTGAGGTGATTGCGTACATAATTAATTTTATGACGAGGAATAAAGTGTACAATATTAGAAGTAGACTTACTTACTAGTGGAGGAAAACAACCAATTCGTTTGAAAAGAATTGCCGTCTTTATAAATCTTGATGGATATGTAGAGTTAGAATAATTACTCCTTCGGAATCAAATGTACTAAACTATCTGACCAACGAAGTTATTTCTATAAGGTGTAACAAAAATTCTATGTGAGGGCGTTGTACACCAGTTCATTTAGATTTCCGTCAAAGCTGCAGTGAGTCTTTACTGTTTATAAAAAATGTTTTTATTTAAAACAATACTGCGATATTTCAAGTTATTTTTTAGAACATGTCTAGACTTCTACCTAATAAAATTATTGAAGAAGTAAATTAAGCCTGAAATATTCATGAAATAATAACAGACAAGAATAAAAAAGAAAAATCAGCAATTTGTTACCGCAGAAAATAGCGTTGCATGTTTCAACATTCGGAACCGCCATGGAAATTTCTAAACAAAATGGTTTTTAATAATTTATCAAACCATATTCCAGCTAATAGGTTTTTTGGCAAGGTATTTCGTTGTAGTCACGAATATTGCCAATTGACGTTATAATAACAATAAAGACAGATTGCTTATTTAAGTGTGTTGTTTTACTCTTATTATTATACGAAAATGACATATTTTTGGGACAATAGATGTTAATAGCCCCCTTTTCTAAGTTTAGAGTAAATGCTAAAAAACGACGAAGAGTAATAATATCATGAGTAGCACAATAAATTTGAATAGCCCCGTTTATAAATGAGATGAAACACAAACTAAGAACACTAAAAATCGGTCATGAGTAGCAATTGTATACCAGAAGTTGGACCTAAGTTAGACGACGTTGAAAACCAAATCAAATAACAAACTATACCCTGGTCCATATTTATAATACGGAGAAAACAATAAATTATTTGTATTAGAGGCACGCTGCTACCGATATTGTTTTTATACTTTTGATTTGCTCATGTGAGTCCTGTATGTCACCAGTATAGGAAACTCTGACTTTATTGACAAAATTATTTATTTATTTATTCCCAAACTTACATCTACTTTTACATGATACCCTAATGCAGTAGTGTAGCATAGTAATTTTTTTTATGTTTCATTTTGTCTTATAACAAATGATATTCATCGCTATTTTTGTGAATTCACTCAGGGAACAATGGAATAAGTCTGTTTCCTGTGTAATTAAGTTAAGTATTCGAAGAGCGCGAGTTATAGGCGCCTCTTTAAGCATATTTGTACGAGCACGCGATACCGCCAGTAACTGTGGTCGCCGCCGTCTCCAAACGTATCTGTTTGGAACCAGTAACCCTATTTGCCCTAATAATGTGCTGTTTTCCACCATACTTCTAAGGATTAATTCACCATACTTCTAAGGATTAAGGATTATAAAATCACTTTATGAGCCATAAAGTGATAAAACATGCTAAATGAACATACAATTTTGTATTCGCCTGGAAAGAAACTAAAGCGTATAATGAACGATAAAATTTCTAATAAATATGATGACCCCAGCAATGGTATAAGACGTCGATGTAGATATTCGGTAGATTTAAAATGTATTTTGAAGAAAATATTACGTAGGTACGACTTATGGAATAGGAATATTTACGAAAACTACATCGGTCATTGCTCTTAACAAAACTATCCTACTGTACCTATTTGTACATTTATAGTAATGCCTTACGATTTGATTGATCGATTCCAATATCGATGCTAGGGGAAAAACAACCCAGAAATTCCGGGCAGGAATAGTACTAGGTTATTAAATAAATGTCACGAGTCAAAACAAATCGAATGGATGGCAATTGATCTTCAGTCCTGTATTGTATTCATTTGTTTGCGAAGTGTGACATCAGGCCAGCACGGATTGATTGCATTCGAAAAATAGATTTTTTCTCGTGTATAAATATAACTCTAACTACTAAATAAGTTTAAGATTATTATAATTGTTTCCCGATTGTAGAGGAGGCCCGTGCCCTGCAGTGGGACGTATATGGGCTGATACAGATAATTGTTCCGCGCACAAAGGATTAGAAGGCTATACTTAGGGTAGACTGGTTCGTGTATGGAGGATTTTTTTATTATTTTGAACAAATATTGTGTTGGACGCACCTGACAGCTATACGGAAGAACATTACGAGTGCATGCTAAGCATAGTCTACTTTTATGAAGACTAAATTTTATTGTTTTATTCATGAAAGTTGTAGGCTGATATTAGCCTAGCTTTTTACTAATTAAAAATTATTTCGTCTCAAGGCTAGCTCGGTAATTTCTTTACAAATATTTTTTTGCGTAACAGCATGTTATAATTTACTGTTTCCATACACCTAACTTTGAATAGTCTACGGTATTCCCCCAGAGAGTTAACTGGACATCGGTAAAGGTAATCTATGCACTTATGTATATTGCTTTTCCCTTTTGCCCACAGCATATTAATTAATAGCCCCGGTTCATTATGCAGAAATAAGGCCAATACTACATAATCTAATTGACATTTAGCGCTATTAATGAAAACCGAAACGTTTCCGATCAAATAAGCCTTTCAACTTTTAATCAGCGGTATTGTGTGAAAACAAGGGAGATATGCTTTTAATTGGGCCCCAGGTTGACAAATAGCGATCATTTTTTGTGGATATAAAATATGTTTATGACTCTTTCACCACTAATGACGTCATTAGCATCGCTTCGCTTTCAGCCATTTTATTGAGTCCAAAAAATGTAGGCACAAACAAAATACTTGATTATTTTACGTGGGTTTATACTGAAGTGTTTTCTACATGTGCGTGGTATTAAGGTTTTTTTTTTACAAGCACTAAAGTACTACTTGGTTGGATTTTTTTTCTTCCTATAGACAAGTAAGTATGGATGTGGGAAGCGTGATAATGGGAGGGGAAGGAGTTATAGCCTTTTTTCTAAAGGCAAAAGACGTGTATTTTGGTATCAGGTTAAAGCTCCAAGCCTGATTCTTGAGTGTATCCTGTCAATTTTATAAATGCGAGAGTATTTTAACATTTAATGGACTTGGAACTGAAATAATAATCTAAAAGTTGCTCTATATGTACATCATACATATAGAGCAACTTTTAGATTATTATTTCATTACATTTCACTGGTGGTAGGTCTCTCATATGTGAGAGGCTGCCTGGGTGGGTACCACCGCAATGTCTATTTCTCCCGTCAAACAGCAGTTTAAATGCACTGTTGTGTTTCGGATTGAAGGACATTGTAGCCAGAGTAACTACTGGACATATTGAGACTTAACATCTTATGTCTCAGGATGGCGAGCGCAGTGGAATGCCAAGCATTGCTTTATAGTTCAAGATGTTGTTTGGTTTTGCTACTGTTCATGAGCGGTCGCATCGCTTACCATCAGGCGAACGGCATGCTCGTCTCGCTATTCACAGCAATAAAAAAAAAAAAAAATCTTAATTAGAATTTCCGAATTCACTGTATGTTACATTTAAATTATGAATTTGACTAGATTAAATTAATTATACATATTTTGATTTGAGAGGAAATTATACAAATCATTAATAGTTCGACTTGTTTTTAATTATCACTATACACAGTCAGGTCATAAGTATTGTCACACAGTAAAAACTTTTCTTTTAGAATACTGGCCACAAAAACGTTTATTGAATTCGAATTTCGAATTGTTCATGAAAATAAAAATGGATACTTTTTAGAATTTTACTCATTTTTAAATATGGAGTGGACGCTTAAAGGAGACCGTGTTGCAGTTATTGCGTTGCATCGTTGCGGTTACGCGCCAATTAAAATTTTTGACATACTGAAAAATTTGAATATAACCAAAAGATTCGTTTATTGTACCATCAAACGATACAATGAAGACTCTAGTGTAGATGACATACATAAACTCACGCCTTATTCCCAGAAGGGGTAGGCAGAGGTGCCACCCACATTTCGCCTTGTATGTTCCGTCCCACAATGTGATGGGTGGCGAGCCTATCACCATATCGGGCACAAATTCCTGACTCTGGGCTGATACTGAATAGAAAAATCCAATATCACTTTGCCCAACCCGGGATTCGAACCCGAGACCTCAGCTTTGTAACCGTACCGTAGTACAACTACGCCACCGAGGCAGTCAGAGTCTAGTGTAGATGACAGGTCAAGAAGTGGTCGCCCTCGGTCTGTTAGGACTCCAGCAGTGATAAAAGCTGTGAAGGCGCGAATTCAAAGAAATCCCTAACGTAAACAGAAACTGTTCGCCCTTCAGATGGAGTTAAGCAGAACCACGGTGAAAAGGGTGTTAAATGAAGACTTAGGGCTTCGGGTATATCGAAGAAAAACAGGACATCGTTTGAATGCTCGTCTAATGGACCTGAGACTGAAGAGATGCCGCGCTTTGTTGAAGCGGTACGCGGGAAAAAAATATCGGGAAATTCTATTTTCAGATGAAAAAAAAATTACCGTAGAAGAGAGCTACAACAAACAAAATGATAAGGTGTACGCACACAGTAGTGAAGAAGCGAGCAACCGTATCCGCGTGTCCAACGAGGTCATTTTCCATCCTCGCTCATGGTATGGTTGGGAGTTTCTTATTGGGGCTTAACAGAGGTACATTTTTGTGAGAAAGGTGTAAAAACGAATGCAGTTGTGTATCAAAATACAGTCCTGACGAACCTTGTGGAACCTGTTTCTCATACCAAGTTCAATAACAGGCACTGGGTATTCCAACAAGATTCGGCGCCAGCTCATAGAGCGAAGAGCACATAAGACTGGCTGGTGGCGCGTGAAATCGACTTCATCCGGCACGAAGACTGGCCCTCCTCCAGTCCAGATTTGAATCCGTTAGATTACAAGATATGGCAACACTTGGAGGAAAAGGCGTGCTTAAAGCCTCATCCCAATTTGGAGTCATTCAAGACATCCTTGATTAAGGCAGCCGCCGATATTGACATGGATCTCGTTCGTGCTGCGATAGACAACTGGCCGCGCAGATTGAAGGCCTGTATTCAAAATCACGGAGGTCATTTTGAATAAACTTTAGTGTCATAAGAATCTCTGTTTTGTTAAGTTCATTTTGGTATATAAATGGTTACATAATAAAAAATGACGGAGTTATGCCTGGACAAATATTTTAGGGGAGAGAGGGAGGAATTTGGGGATTTGGTTGGGGCCAATCTGTAGAGCTCACCGAGCCGGTTCCAAAGATACCAAACTCGGTGGTCTACGATCTATATTGGCCGAGATAGGATTAGGGGGGGGGAGAGGTAAATTTTCGGGGTGGGGGTAAGGGAGGGGGGGGGGGGAGGAAGGTTTCGTGGGGAGGCTAACTTAAATTAATTTTTTGGAGGTAAAATATTTTTTTTGGGGGGGTAATTTTTTGCGTAATTTGGGATTTCTGGCGGGGTCAATTTGTAGCCCTCACCAAGACGGTTCCGAGGATACCAAACTCGGTGGGTCTACGACCTATGTTGGCCGAGATAGGATTGGGGGGTGAGGTAAATTTTCGGGGTGGGGGTAGGGGAGGGGGGGGGGGGCGGTACGTTTCGTGGGGAGGCTAATAGGCACTATTTCGGAATAAGGGTGGGGGAAGGCAGGGGGGGGGCTATGGGACAATTTTGGAAAAAGTGGGTGAAACTGAAAAATAATTCTCTAGTGCTGCGCGCGCACCGTTACGTTACCGGGCGTTACACTTTTTCATAAGTGACTCCCAGCCGCAACCTAATTTAAGACGTTGTCACGTCAATAAACTTGTTTCAATTATTTTATATTAAAAATGTGACAGAATTTATGACCTGACTAGGTAATTATTTGAATATGATTGATTTAAAATATTATTATATTTGAAATTAATAGTTAGTATCCATACAGTGTAAGTGTATTTACAGCAATGAATGCGATTTGTTTTGGAAAATGCAAATTTAAACGTAATGTTATTTATAGCAAAAATCTTTTGAAACAAGAAATGATTAGTTACAATTTCTTTCTTTCTCTTTATGGCGAAAGTACATGGCCGATAAAACTGTGTTATGATTTATTTTAACTTTAAAAGTAACGACATGTTCATAATATGACATCAGACTGAATCCTGCAAAATTTTATAGTGAATTATAATAATATAATAATAATATTTCCGTTTCCAATATTTCTTAAAAAATAGTTATATTAATTTAATCTTTATAGAGCAACCTAGGGCTTAAATAAGCTAAGAGCCTCCTTCCCTTATTTCCTTTTCAATAAATTCATAAACCATATGTAATAATGCATAAATAAGTTACGAAATCAACGTAATACTCTAAAAGTCTGTAACTTAACTTATCTTAAATGAAATCCAAGTGAACAATTTCAATTTACAGAAAAATGCAGTGGAACGTTAATTTCCGACGCACTGGCAGACAGTTTAAATTAGAAGCAAAAACAAAACGCAACGTGAATTGTTCTGTGAGTGATTCATTGTTCACATGTGCTCCCTAATCACTGTAACAGTTCTACGGAAATAATGAGTTTTATTGTGTTCTCAAGGCACTTGTTTAATAACCCTACATTGATATAACACCTGCTCGGGACTTTCCTAATTGCTTCTGTTATTTATGGTTTTTTAACGTTTTGTTATTGCTCATGGTTAACGACAAAGCAGAGAGAAGTATCTTTCAGCAGTGTTTACGTAATACATGTCATTTATCATACCTACTTGATTCGGTATTCAAAGCTAAGCTAGTGAATATTGCATTTATTGAAGAATAAGTATTAAAATTATATGACACCTATTTTGAAATCAGAATAATATACCTTCATGTGTTAATATAAGGCTACGTTTTCTTAAACAAAGTAAATCAGACTATTAAGTTTACTGAGATTGGTACACCTATGGGTAGAATTACGAAAATACCCAAATCATTTGTATCGCTCTGACAGTACCTACACACGCATATGGAACAATCAATGTAGTAACAGGGACGTGACGGATATAAATTTTTGTGTGAAATTCAGTTCAGTTATGATCGGGCAACTAAAATTGCCTTGTCCGTTGTACACGGGTTTGTTGGCAATGAAATAAACCTTTTCATGACTCTCCAATATATTCTGCATTGCTATGAAATATAGATTTTTAAACCTCGTTTAATGTTTTTTTTTTAATCGAAAGCTCTACCTTACCCCTCTTTTGCTCTCTCTACAGCCACAGGAAGTCAACTGTTGAACATAGGCAAACAAAAAAGCGCCCTCACATTGATAAAATTGCATATAAATTAAATACGAACAATTTTAACTGTATCGACTATCATAAATAAAGGCCAGTGAAGTATTTCTCTTCTTGGCTTCAACTTATTTAACATTTGATAGTCGGTAGTCCTGACATATCCCTTTCCTAAATTGATCCACATTGTCTTTTCAATCGTGTGAAGTATTGTGCGTCTGTTTTTGAAATCTTTGTTACTAGCCATATAGTAACAATATTATAATGAATATTTGGCATCTTATTTTTTAGGAATGTCCCAAAGTCGTATATAATTGTAGTAATATAGCATGTTTCGCACATAACAAAGTTTCATTCATACGTCAGAATATAATTTCTCATCAAAGTTTCATAGTTATTACCTGATTTGTAAACTTTATTTTGTTTGCGTTCCTAATTTATTTTGCTTGAATAGCGTGTTTCGAAATGCCTCCTGTATATAATGTAATTTAACGTTGTTTGTATGGTTCGTTGCCGAGTTTCCTTCGTAGGTGTTTGGTGTTATTTATTAATAAACAATTTGAATCATACGATCATATTTATTTCTTTATTATGTCCATCGAGCTATTGTTGCAGAACGTGTTCGAGCTTCGGATTTTAGCTATTGATCGTGTATTTAATATATTGTATCTAATTACTCATTTACAGTGTCTAGCGACTTCTTTACTCCTTCTTATATAAATGATATGCGATGCCCTAGTTGAAAAAATACTGTTGACTTACTGTCCTACTTTTTCATATTCCCAAGACATGAATAAATTCCAGTGACTATATTATTTACTAGGAAAGTAAGTACTTTTCTGTGCATGACTACTCGCATATTAAGTAAGAAGTTGATCCTAAGCAATAGTTAGTAATCTAACTCATGAGATAATAAATCTTTGTCTTGTTGGTTTAGATTATGCCAGTTAATCAGACGATTAAGTTAAATTTTATAGCATCTAGCCAATAAAATATTGTGGAATGTTATTTAAAGTTGAACTCTATGAAAATTGGATTATAAGTGTCGTGATTATGGCTCATCCATTCAGTCAGCTTTAAAGCCTAGACAATGAATGCTGACAACCTTGAAACTATTTACGTCCAACATTGGCTTTGATAAACCAATCTTAGACTACAATTCATGTATTTTCCAGGTCAGGGTGCAAGGCGTAAACTTCGAAGATTAATTATTCCGATGTCAAATAAACATCACCGTTATTTCACTACATAGAACACGTTACTGAAATAAAATGCTAATAAAATCAAAATTGGAACAATTCGCAACAAGATTTTAGAACTACCACTAAAAGTCTCGTAGATGTCTGGGAATTCTAAGTCGAGACAAATGTTTGACACATATTGGCTGTGGGGATCGATGTTAATGCACTGAACGGTGTTCGGTGGGGGATGTTACTTGAAATGTATTTAAGTCTGTTTTTATAATGTAGAACTGTTGTTTCCAGACGTAAGGGATGAACTGATTGTTCATACCTTTGCATGTTAGCTCGTTTCAAAATTCACTAATTTACTTTTCTACTGCTACCATGATGGCGAATTATTGAAATATCTACCAAATTTATGATTCCATGAGTATGTTTATTAAAGATAAAGCCTTTTAGATTCAAAGCACTCCGTAAGTTAGCAGTATTGTAAGCGTATCCGAGTTAGGAAAGGCTCATCTATCATCCCAGTGAAAGAGAAATATGTTTTCAATTTCTGTTTACGCCCATTGGAGACGGAGTAAAATATGGCCATATGTAAGCTTATGTACACATGAAAAATATCTACGTTTTCTTGGAGGAATTAAGTCATGTGAAGAAATCGAGCTAAGGTAATCTTCTTATGAAAATAATTTTATTTTATTTTATTAAGTACTGCTACATCATATGCATTATAAGTTTACACAGAGTTATTAGTTTAAATGAAACAATTCTGATATATATGACAATTAGAGCGTACATAGAATTTTCCAACATATTTATTTATTTATTTATTTAACACTTTATTGTACACCATATATACATAAAAATTACAAAACAACATGAAAAAAAATGCACAAGTGGCGGTCTTATTGCTTGAAGCAATCTCTGCCAGACAACCATGGGATGGATAAACGATAAGAAACGTAACATTGGGGCTTCAGGTGTACGAATAATTCAATTTATATAGTAATATTACTAATATTTATATAATATTATTAAGTTATATATAAACATACATATATATGTTGAATAAACATATAAATACACAAAATACACATATAATATATATACATAAATAATATAAAAAAATAAATATAAAAGCGATATAAATAAATAATAAACAAAGGAAAATGTGAATAAGTCCAATATCTTCATAGAACCTGAAAGTAGTGTTCTTTAACCATTTTTTTAAAGATGGGCAGAGTTTTTAGCCCTTCTCACCGTTACTGGCAAAGCATTCCACAACATGGCAGCTTGTACGGAGAAAGATCTGTCTATGAAGGAAGTGGAATGCGCGGGGATTTTCAGCCTTAAGTTCTCCGATGACCTAAGAGACCTCGAATGCGTATCATGAAGGTATTCAAAGCGATTTTGAGATATGAGGGAGTGAGGGGATTAAAAAGTATATTATAGAGAAGATAAAGAATGTGTGTATTCCGGCGAAGCCTTATGGTAGCCACTTGAGCTTTGTACGAAAATCGGAAACATGATCATATTTGCGTAATCCAAATATAAATCTGATACAAAAGTTTTGAAGACGCTCAAGTTTATTAAGTTGCTCCTCAGTGACATCAAGATAACTGTCATCCGCATAATCAAGGATGGGGAGAAGAAGGGATTGAGCGAGCGATATTTTCGTGGAAATTGGTAGAAAATTACGCAATCTCCGCAAGGACCCAGCCGAGGCGAATAGCTTCCTACTCAACTCTCGGAGTTGCGGACCCCAGGTGAGATTTTGATCAATGGTAATGCCAAGGTTTCTGACGCTGTCACTGTAGGGAATAGTTACTCCATTACAGATAACAGGTGAAATGAACGACCAGTTGATTTTAGAAATCAACCTGGGGCTGCCGACTACAATGACCTGCGTTTTGGAAGGATTTATCATAAGTCCATATTCTTTACTCCAGTCACTTATGAGTTGAATATCCTTATTAACTGCCCAGACAGCATCATTTAACTGGAGAAGAGGTGCCTGAGAATAGATTTGGAGATCATCTGCATAAAGGTGATAGAAAGATCGAAGTTTGTTTGTAATAGAGTTGATAAAAACTGCGAAAAGTAGGGGAGATAACACGCCGCCCTGTGGCACGCCAGCAGACATCGTGTGCCATGACGATACGTTATCGTCGACATAGATCCGCTGCCGGCGTCCAAACAGGTAACTACGAAACCAAACAAGCGCTGTTGGAGATATGTTAAACGAACCTAATACGCTCAGTAGCACATCAAAATCGACCGTATTAAAGGCATTGCTGAAGTCGAGAAGTGCTAAAACTGTCAGCTTGCCTCCTTCCATGGCCGATCTGATGTCCTCCGTAATATGAACTAGGGTTGTAGTGGTGCTGTGACCAGGACGGAAACCGGATTGGAATGGATTAAGGAGTTGGTTTCTATAAAGGAAGTCAGCGAGTTGGGCGTAAATTAGGCGCTCGAGGACTTTGGATAGGAATGGTAGGATAGAGATAGGGCGGAATTCGGAAAAGGTAGTAGGATTACTTTTTTTAGGTAGAGGAATTATGTGGGCCTCTTTCCAAACTGCTGGAAAAGTCCCACTGGCAATGGAATAGTTGAGGATATGGGTGATGATGGACAGAATTTCATCAAGGATAGGGATAATCATATTACGTCCGAGGCAATCGCTGCCAACAGCATTGGAAGCGATCAGCGTAATGTTCTTTCTAACATCACAATTAGCGACTTGTTTAAAAACTAAAGGGGGACAATCGGGAGTTTTACATGAAGAAAGGTATTGTATTGTTTTGTTTTAGTAGTCCCATCTAAATTTGATGGAGAACAGAAGTGTCGGTTAAGAGAGTTTAAATCAATATTATTAGAAATTGAATCGTGGCGCGATTTTCCAACTCCCATTGACTTGAGAAATTTCCAAACTTTCGCTGGATCTGCATCTACAACAGAGTTATGAATAAATCGGCGTTGAGCATCTCTACACACCTTATTGCAGTGATTCCGGATCGTCACATATTTTTCCCAGTTTGAATCGCTGGGACGTCGCTTAAATCTGGACTTCGCCGATGCTTTTTTTAAAAGCAGAGCTTTTATGTCAGCAGTAAGCCATGGTGAAGGTCGATGTTTAAGTTTGACCTTGCGTAGTGGCGCATGCACATCATAAAGTTTCATTAGTTGGTCTATGAAAATATTGACTTTGACATCGACGCAGTCGGAGACCATGAGTGCACTCCAGTCAATGTTGACGGCATCCCTACGAAGATCAGCAAGATTCAAACCCCGAAAATTTCGCTGCTGGAGGATTTTAGGAGAGGCTTTGGGTGGACGGACACGATATGATAAAATATGAGGTCATGGTAGGAGAAGCCATCAGCAGGGCATTGACCATGTTTGGTAACATGGCTTAGCGATGAGACAAACATTAGGTCGAGAAGAGAAGGAGTACAATTAGGGAAATGGTGAGTGGCAGAAAGTGGAGGAATAGAAAGGTTGTTGGATTGAACAATAGATTGGAGAGAGGAAGAACGGGAGTCATTTTTAAGGAGACAGGACATAATTGGTTAAATCAAGGTGATAATAGATGAAAAATATAAAAACAAAAACAAAAATAATCGTTAAAATTATTTGCTAAATAATTCTTAATATACAAGTTAAGTAAGAAGCGACGTGGATGAGAAAGGCAGCTTTACAAGTTCTTAAGAACAATTCCCCTTTAAATTTCTTTTGAAAGTGTTTAGATTTTTTTTTTAATTATAATTCACAAAACTGATGTACAATCTAGCAAGGTACAGGAAAAGCGTTTGGTAATAAATCGGATTGTCATCTACTAGATGTGAATCCAAAAAGCATTTAAGAAGACACTCCACATTACAAAAATAAATTTACAGCAACACTAACGGTTTTATACTGAATCAAATTAATGAAGGATGGACAGCACAATATAATATAAACTTAACTAACCAAAAGTCTGATTTTGGACCTAGTTGAGGCTATAGAACCGCAAAATATATCTATATCATTACGAATTGAGTTGGCAAACGACATCATACCAGCCATAGGTGAATGATAACCAACATTTGTGCGACTATAAGGTAAAAGAAAAGTTTTTCTATTTATTAAGCGGCTGCTAGGACGTGGAACACAAAAGTCTAGTTTTCCCAACAGCTCAGGTGAATCAATGAAACCATTAACCAATTTAAATAAGTACATCAGGTCCAGGCTTTTCCTACGGGCACTTAAGGACTTCATTTTATAGTGGCTTAATCGAGATTCGTAGGAGTTGAGAATACGGCATCTGTTATCCGTGTAACAAAGCAAGTATAAAAACTTCTTCTGAACACGCTCAATTCTATCTGAGTGCACTTGATAATACGGGCTCCACACTGTACTACAATACTCCAATATGCTACGTATGACACTGTTGTATATGGATATGGTAAGGCTAGGTACTTTAAAAATTTTCATTTCTCTAATTATAAACCCAGATAGTTTCGACGCTCTTTTAATGATTCCATCATAATGATTTCTAAAAGTCAAGTTGTTATCAAACAAGACGCCTAGATCTCTAATGGTATCAACCTCTTCAAGCGGGATATTATTGACTACATAGCAACTATTACATGGGTACCTTTTTCTACTAAATTTTATTACGAAACATTTACTTTGGTTTAAGGGCATATTATTTTTTACGCACCAATTATTAAGGCCATCTATATCTAATTGAAGTTGAGTTCTATCATGATCACTATCGATGGTCCTATATATTTTCAAGTCGTCTGCGAATAGTTTATAAAGAGAACTGATGTTTAAGCCTAAGTCGTTGATGAATACTATAAACAAAAGGGGTCCCGAGTGAGAGCCCTGAGGCACACCTGATGGTATAGGAGACAGTGATGATTTGAAACCCTTAAGATACACTAGCTGTGAACGGTGTTTTAAATAGGACTCGCACCAACGCAACAAAGACCCATGTATACCCAAAGCATTTAATTTAGCAATTAATAAGTTGTGGTCAACCAGATCAAATGCCTTTTTAAAATCCGTGTATACTGCATGAACATCTCTATTGCTATCCAATGCAGACGAGATATGGGAGACATATTCAAGTAGGTTAGTAGTCGTCGATTTTTTTTTTACAAAAGCCATGCTGATTAACATCCAATAACGTTTTAAAGTGACAATAAATTTTTTTCTGCACAATGGATTCCATAATTTTACCACAGGCGGAAAGTATCGATATTGGTCGGTAGTTTGCAACATTACCGACACTACCAGACTTAAAAATTGGCGTGATGTGCGCTATTTTCCATCTATCAGGAAAGATGCCTAGTGATAGGGAACAATTGAAAATTGTAGCTAGTGGACCCGCTAAATTCACGGCACACTTTTTTAGAAAAAGTGGAGGAATCAGGTCGGGCCCCGGCCCTTTGTCGCAATTAAGGGAAAGCAAATATTCATATACTTCTTTAGTTTCAATTTTACAATTGTTAAATGTGTTAGTAATAGGGATAGATGGGCTTGACACTGTAGGATTTGGGTCATTATTGAAATTATGTGTATAAATAGACAAAAAGTGTTCGGAAAATAGGTTGCAAATCTCCTGTCCACCCCTGGCAAATTTTGAGTCATTTAAATTCATGTTATTAGGAATGCAGTTATTACCTGTTCGTTTGTTTTTGAAATATCTCCAGACAAGTTTAGGATTTCTATGTAAATGAAAAACTATATTTTTTTTAAAGTCTGCGTAACATTTTTTAATTAACAAATCACAGCGCGATCTCAGGCACTCAAAGGTTAGCTTATCTCTGGGATTCCCATACCTTTTATGTAGTTTATGATATTTAGCTTTTTCTTTGATTATGTGTATAAGAGCTCTACTATACCAAGCAGGGTAACGTTCGTCACTAGGTTTTGTAATTGGTGTATACTGTTTAATAATTGGCATGAGAATATCATAAAATTTAGACAACATCTCGTTCACGTCAGGAATAGAGCTCAACTGATCTGACCAATTTATTTTTGATAGTTCCTGGTTAGCAACTTCATAATTACATTGATAAAAATTTAGATATGGCACATTATTTCGGACTGACGGAATATTACGATGCGTAGATAAAGAGATTTCTAGAGCCGGATGATATTGATCGATACCTATAAATGGACTTGAGGCTTGGGTCACTTTTACATTATTATTAGTACTACTGCTAAGAACTAAGTCTAGGATACGATTGGATGAATTCATTACTGTGTTGCATTGGTGAAGATCATTAAAAGCAAGCATATCAATAAAGACATTTTCCATAGTATTGGAACTTTTGGGGACAATACCACCAGAAATTGCATCATACTCCCATGAAATACTACCCAAGTGAAAATCACCAACTAATAAATTAATAGAATTAGATTTTATCTTATTATTAATGACTTCTGTAAAATTATTAAATAGTATGTCAATAAATTCCTGCTTGATAGGAGGTGGTATATAAACTGCACAAATATTAATACTCATGCCATTGTCACATTTTATTGTAATCCATAATTCCTCGCAGTGCGATTCCCAATTTAAACGCCTTGAGACCTCGTATTTTTCCAGTATTGCAAGAAACACTCCCCCACCATCCCTTTTTGTTGCCGATGATATTGTGGACTGCCTATCACGCCGAAACACTTTATAACGGTTATCAATAATTTCATGGTCGAAAACTGTGTCGTAAAGCCAACTTTCAGTCGCAATAATCAAATCATAATCAAAATGTAAAGCACTATTAAAAAGTCCTCGGTTTTAGTTCTTAAGCTTCTTACATTTTGGTAATAAATTTTTAAATTGAATTTTAGTTTACTACTACACAGATACAAGCATAACAAATTTTAATATTATTATTAGTAGATTACAGAGTATCTAAACATTCATAATTTTTAATTAGTACAGATTTGGCAGTTACGTCTTTTCTTACAAACAGCCGGCCGTTTCGCACCCACACAAACTCGTACTTCTTTTCCTTGGCAGCAATTCTTGTTGCAGCGTGCAGCTTTTTATTTGCCACAGATAAGTTCTCTGTTACAAAAATAGGTTTTTTTCTCCCCTCCAATGCCAATATGGCTGGTATTTAGTTTCATCATCATCATCATCATTATATCAGCCACAGGAAGTCCACTGCTGAACATAGGCCTCCCCCAATGATATTTAGGTATTTAGTTTATTTAAGGCATTTTTCTTGTTGAAAACTTTGACTGCAGCAAGTAGATTGTCACGAATACGAGGACTAGCCAATTTAATGATGATACTCCTTGGTCGATTTGTATCGGCGTTTAATTTAGCAACCCTGTGGAACGCCTGAATGTCATTATCATGAAATTCATTTCCAACGACTTTTCCTAGAAGTTTAATAACTGATAACAGGTTCTCGGTTCTGTGTTCAGGAACGCATTGTAGTTCAACATTACTTTCGCGTGCTATTTGATCAAATTGGTTTAATCTCGCATTTAATTCTCTTGTCTGAGCGCTTAGCACATCATTATTCTTGAGTAATTCGCTAAATTAAATTGCTATTTTTGACATTAATTTCTTCTTGTGCATCATAAGCGTCAGACAAAAAATCAATTGTCTTTTTAAACTCTTCCAAGTCATTCCGCAACGATGAAAATTTGAGGGATAGGTCGCTCATATCCTTTTGGACTGTATTTAAAGTGGTTTGAAATTTCGCTAAAGTAATCTGCTGAGAATCAAACTTATCATTCATGTCCTGACGTAATTTTCGAATCTCTGTAAGGATTGTATCTTGTAGGTTCAGTTCAGCAGGGAAACAAAGATCTGGAGACGTAGTCGTAGATTTTTGGATCTCTTGTATACTTGCCCGGCAACTTGCTTGTTTACTGTGGCTTGATAAGACAGATTGGAAAGAAGCAATTGGGGTCATTTTTGAAGATTGACCCCTGACCTGAACTGGAGTGTTGGTGTTATCGCGTTTAGGGTGTTTAGAGGTGCAAGTTGGACAAATCCATTTTGATCTAGGTGTAGTTGCTTCGTCGTATATGACGCAATCCAAGTGATATAGAAGTGCACATTTCCCAAAGCTGCATTTAATTCTTTTATGTGTCACAAGAATTGTATCGTTACAAGCAGCACAACTCATCATTGTAAACAGAGTTAGAAAAAGAAAAAACAAAAAGTGTATCTTGAACAGGATTTGAACTCGGGTATCACGGCGCAAGACTATACGCTTTACAAACTGTGCCACGATCAGCTAATGTCCGGTGTCGAATTTGCTGTATATACTACTCTCTATTCAATCTTGGTACAAATGAAGCACAAGTGACAGCAAAAAAGAAATATCCAAACACCCTCTTCACAGCACTTCACACGGTCACTCTCCGTAATGTGCAATTACAATTTTTCAATTCTTGATCAATTACTGTCACTGATTACTCTGCAAACGCTATCACGTATACCCCGTAAGGTTAGCACAAGAATCCACTGTACAGTTTTAACGAAAAAAGTGTTATTACAATATTAATTTTAATTATTCACGGAAGCGTAAGTGTGTGTCTTCGTAATTAACTACCCACTCACCCACCCAGCTTATTGCTAAATATATCAAGGCTGGGTATTTGTGAAGCTAATGTATGGTAATCGTTAATCATTCTTGTTAGAGGGGACTGTAGACCTAGATTTGTTTTAGTGAAAGGGATGTGGAAAAGCTTTACTATTTTTTTGCGAAGATATGTCCGGGGATCCTTAGCGAAATATTCTGCAATAGTTGGGGGCAGTCGATTTGACCGTTCAACAATTTATAAAAAAAGCAAACATCTCTATGGCGTCTTCGCTCGCGGAGAGTATACATTTTAAATTTTTTCATAGGGTTTTCGATGTGAGAATCCAATTTTGGCATAAGCCAGATACCGTGTGAATGCTCTTCTAATCGTTGCGAATGCGTGGTGTAGAAAGGATTCCACACAACACTCGCATATTCAAGATGGCTGCGTACTAATGTGTTGTAGAGACAAATTTTGGTGTGTTCGTTTTTAAAACCTTTAAGGTTCCGTTTGAGAAATCCGAGCATCTGAGCTGCTTTTGTCGTTGATTGGTCAAAATGCGAGGCAAACCTAAGTTTATCTGATTTCTTAACATGTATGTATGGACTGTTTTGTAATACCTTTGTAACATATTGTAAGCACCACGCATTCGTGTTATTTTTTTGTTCGGCAGGAGATTTAAAGATACTGTAAATATTATCATATAGGAAGAAAAATATATCAGTATTAATGAATCTAATTTTTTTTTGAGGTATGTTTAGAAGTATGGCATTCGCTCGCCTGATGGTAAGCAATACGACTGCTTAGGACCATAGCAAAATCAAATAATACCATAAACTACAAAGCAATGGTTTACATTCGACTGCGTTCGCTATCCTGAGACAAGATGTTGAGTCTCAATAAGTCCAATGGTAACTCTGGCTAAAATTTGGTACCTACCCGGGCGACCTGTCACATAATATCAAAGATCTATCACCATTAAAACCTATCACCAGTAAAATAACTACATAGAATTAATTATCATTTACACGTCCCGCATGAGTTTCTAACCCATACATCCGATTGCAATGAAACTTAATACTTAATGCCTTACGCGTAAGGTTCTAACCTGCATCCACATACAATAGTTGCCGAGGGTACAATAACGTGGTAAAGTTTGTATGGAGAAGACTTATTACCTCTGCATATTAACATGCAGTTTCTTATAAGTATACTTTGTAGGGGTGCGACGGGACTTTGGTAGGAATTTAGTGGAGGCGGGCTGGGTAGGAAATCGAAATATATATTATATCGTTCTAATTCCATGTTTAACTTCCGAATAGCCACTCTATTCCTGAAAAGGCAAGGAGGGAAGTGAATTTTTATTTTCTGAGTATTTAACGTATGAAATATAACCAAATCGTTCGGATCCAAATACTTTCTCCAGTAGACCTACGTACTGGTGAGTAGGATCCTTGTATGCGCCTAAGCAATACCGGGTATATCAAGACTGCTACCGAAAACAAAGCCGGGTGGTAGTTTTAGTGCTTACAAACACAATGCAACTAAAATTTTCACAAAGAAACCCAACAATTATTTTTATGATTTTTAATTATCGTCTTTTTGGGTGGTAAATCCATAGTTATTCGTAGCTAAAATAATAATTTAAACTCTTTTATACCTTAGAGTATTAATAAATAAAAGGGTAAAAACTATTATTTTAGGAAAAAATGTATTTACCACCCAAATATGGTCATAGGAAAAAACACACTTTTTTTTGCAACTTTTTGGCAGAATTGTGTCTGAAGTCACTTAAACTACCACCCGGCTTCGTTTTCGGTAGCAGTCTTGATATACCCTGTATAAAATACCTAAGTCTAATGAAGATTACTAAAGTTGGATATTTGCGCTAAATCTAATTAATATTTTCCTATAATTATAGCTTAGTTAAGTATTATAAGTAATGTGAAAATTCTTTATTCTATAGTTTAGAAACTATAAATAATTTGAAGTTAAATAGGTTATCTTGTTATTACAGTCCGATTAAAAGTTTCGTGGTCGGTTTGTGCACTATCAGCAGACATCTATACTGTTGATAAGGATACAAGTGGATTTACTTTTCAGTTAATTGTTTCGTCATGGAATCGTATCGATCAATTTATTTGAACAAAAACGGAGTGGTTTTTTGAGTTAAGATAAGATTTGTTGGAATTCTTTTGCCATTTTTAAAGTGATTACTTTAAAAAAAACTAATCACCAGCCCTTGTAGTCCACGACTGGACATAAAGTTCTCCCAAAGAAAACTTTATGGTGACAAAAATACAATTTTGTTCAATGCGGTTTATAATAACTATGAACTATAAATATTTAATATGATTGGCATACCTATACAATGTCCTACATAATATTTAGTATGGTTAATTTTATTTCTAACCCTATCATTAACTGTTTATTATATTCAGAACAAATATTTCAATACATCATTTCTGGCATATTTGGTGATGATAGATTAAGTTCATCTTTACTAAGTTTCATCGAAATAGTTTTCCTGTAACCTGATCCAATGTTGTTCAAGGGTAAACAAATATCGAAACTCATATTCTCCTATAAAATATATTGGAAGTAATACTCGGACTTTCGTTTATTAGGTTATTTGTCTCAGGCCGGCAAAATAAGTAAGTATTCGGTTGAGTAATATGTTGTCTCAAGTCACGATGATCAATGATGGAAAGAGTCAATTGCAAATTGCTAATAAAACTGGACTTTATTGTGAATCTTGGAATAAAAAAATCTTGGGTTTTACGGGATGTTTTTTTAGAAAATATGTCTGGATAAAGGTTTCATATCTTGGAAGATTTAATGAGGCCATGAATGATATAAACTTGTAACAAGAATAAAGAATTTGATTAATAGATATAATAATGATTATTTAATCATCATTAATATCTCAGCTACAGGAAGTCCACTGCTGAACATGGCCCCTCCTAATAAGAACATTAAGAGTTAGAAAACGACAAGTGGTACTGGTGGTAGTTTCATCAAATGTGAGAGGCCGCCTGGGTAGGTACAACCGCAATGTCTGCTTCTCCCGCCTAACAGCAGTGTAAATGCACTGTTGTGTTCCGGTTTGAAGGAAATGATATCCATAGTAACTACTGAACATATTGAGACTTAACATCTTATGTCTCGGGATGGCGAGCGCAGTGGAATGCCAATTATTGCTTTGTCATTATGATTTTGCTACTGTCCATGAGCGGTCGTATCGCCTACCACAGGACGAATGGCAAGCTCGTCTCACCATGCACAACTATAAAAAAGTGTTATTTCTGTGAAATAAAAGTGTTCGTCAAACAAATTCCACAGAGTGTAAGATTAGTACCTATAAGCATCTTCATTTGTGTCGGGCCTTCGATATGCCGCCGTATATGCGCCGTACGGCCAGATATAAATGTATGCTCTCGTTTTATTTGTTCCCATTGCTTCTCCCGACCGAGCTTTATTTTTATACGTTTTATTACCTTTATCGGTTAGACTCCGTGTGGGATCGGCGGATAGCTCTGTACACCGTAAATACAACCAAACTTAGTTTTTACAAGCTTTTATTTTTATTGGCGTTCAACACATGTTTATTTAGTTTACAACTTTAAAATTATTACAACGTTTAGCTCCATTTAATATGTTTTTATTATAACTCACCAACTTATGGTTATGATATATATTTAATTGAAGTTTAACAGTTTTATTTTTATGTTCTAGTTGTTTCGTTAGAGTAAACATTAGCTATTTTAAGTGCAAACTGTTTGGAGAATTATGTTATGTTGTTTTAATGTTTGTAATAAACTGTATTGCTGTTAGTTTGTATGACGGCAACATTTTGCCGCTTATTGGGAGCTGCAGGAAATATAAATTTAGGATCGGTTCCACGCGCACTCTGCCGAAATCTAAGCCGTAATCGATAGTTTCAGATACTCATTATTCAAGTTTTAACAAGCAATATTAAATTAAGATTATTGTTTGCCATTGCAGCAGATTCAAATTAGAAACAAAAATATTTTAGCATATAGGTTACTAATTCCAAATAATAAAGTGTTAATTAATTATAAAAAGACATTCTTTATTTCCAGTATTTAAATGATGTAAATAAATAATTTTAATTTCAAATGTAAAAGGAGCCATCATATTGATAATATATTTATAATTTAGGATTGAAATAGTGGATAGTTCCGACCAAATGGCTTTTGAATAATGAATGACATCTGAGTGCTTTAAATTGAGCAATTTCCTATACATTGTGAAAACTATCCTTAATTATATATATGTATCGTACTGGGAGTTGGGTAATGCTATTAATTATATTATTACGAAATATTTTAGCTAATACTAAAAGTTACGTATTACTCCAATTAAGGTAAATGGAAAAGGGTTACAAGAATTAGTAACAACAAAATAATTTCAATGTCGATGGACGGCGTTATTCATTAAACCCTATTTTAAAAAATAAACCTATTTCAAATATCAAATATTTTATCTTCTTCGCTCAAACTGAATTCAAAAGTCGTCCAGGGACAAAAAATCTATATATAAAATAGGTATTGAAACTGTCTATTCTATGAAACAAAGTATTTTGTGTCGTGTCTATTAATATGGCCGCGAGAATAAAGTATTTACAACTAATAATCTTATGGAGTTATATGGAGTCTATCTATGGTTTGTATAAAGCTATAGTTTGTTTGTTCGACCGAGGTGGTATATCTGTAATTCTGCTATTGCGTTTGCTTCAGTAATGGGATTTTTTGAGACCTGAGACCAACATACAGGAACTTGGAAATCTCGTCAAAGCAACTTAAGTATATGTAATGTATACCAGTTTTGTACATGCTAGCATAATTCGGCCAAAAATTGAGCTGAACGAGCACTATCGAAGCAATATGGAACCTTCATTCTTTTGTGAATACAAGGCAGAATTAAAGTATGGAGATTAGAGAATGCTGAGGTGTACATTTTGCCTAAAATCTAGATATAAAATTAAGAGTGTTAAGTCTTGATCGTTAAGCATCTTGAAGTAACTTGTCTGACAAAGATTTTAAATGCGATAGCATGATCGATCGATGAGTCAGAGTTTAATATTAATAGAACTTAAATAACACATAACGGGAGCGGTTTAACACAGACCTTTACATTTTTTTAACCTAATTATGGATTAAAAATGTATTTCTTATATAGTATCAAAAATTATTAAACTATCTCATATATTTAGGGGCAAAAAGTCTTCATCTCGAAGGAATATCCCACTGGGAACATAAAATGCGAAAGACTAATTTCCATACTTATAACTTCAAAAATTACGAATTCCCTAACCATTTTGCTTCCATTACATATTTAATAAGGCAATGTATAATAAAACATATTTTCAAAAGGCGTAAACAGAGTATACTAAGAAATATTTTAACCATTCCCTATTCGCCTAGACACAATTAATCTCAATTTTCAGAATCCTGATGGCGCAGTGGATTTAGATGTCAACAATAAAACTAGAGACTGCTGGTTTAATTACTGCAATGATACAACAATTATGCTATTTACGTGATTTAATTTTTTCGGGTCTGGGAGCTGTGCGATCGTAGTCTATCGTAGATTTTTTATTCTAAAGAATGGCAAGACATGCATTCCATTCACCTGATGTTAAGCGACATTAAATTACAAAGCAATGCTTGGCATTCCACTACGCTCGCTATCTTGAGACATAAGATGTTAAGTCTGGCTACAATGTCTTTTAAAGCAGAATACAACAGTGCTTTTACAATGCTGATTTGCGGGAGAAATAGACATTTCGGTGGTACACTTGCCCAGGTAACCTTTCACATATGAGATACCAACTACCAACCACATATAAAATACGACTACCAACCACATATAAATACGTCCAAACCACAAGAGTATTATCTTAATGGTGAGTGAGAAATTCTCGTTTGAGTAACTTTTATGTTACTGATATCTCTGTATTTAATTTAAATAATCTAATTAATAATTTTGTTAATGCCCATAATAATTAAGTCAAAGAAAGAGTTAACATAAATTCTGAATGTCGTGCTCTCACCTCAACATTAGACTTTGTCTCGGAATACTGAATGTTAATTCGAGCTGAAGACATGCTAAAGCAATTCATAATCAACAATGCCGCAAGTTTATATTAAATTTGTTATTATATGAGGAAAGTTTGTTAATAAAATGCATTACACTTCCAAAGAGCGTTAACAGCCGAGACTACTTTGAAAAACTTTAGTCATGTCATTTGCATTTTAGTCACCTGATGTTAGCGTATGATTAAATATTATGTTGCGTGAAGTTCTGAAACCTCTATTAGTATAGGAGAGAAGTATAAGTACCTGCCGCAACATTAATTTTTTCAATTTTTCATTCAAAATTGAGTTTTTTCAATTACTGTACCTGCATACTAAATATCAGATAGGGTGTCACAATTCTTCACGAAACTCGACTTAGTGAAGTCCAATTTTCCATACAATATTGAATTATAATAACGATATTCCTTTAGAGATACGAAATGGTATTTCATTAAATTGTAACCGATATTTGGTGCCTAGCAATTTGCAATAACAAGCCCAATATTCACTACAATAAACATCTACAACAAAGGATTTAATTTCCGAAATGTCAAAATTGCAAAACAATAGGAGATATATTATCGTAATTATTCGAGCGCCATTCGAAAGTATTAATTACATATTGAATCGGCCCGACAATTAACAAAGCAAAGCAAAGATGGGAGATAAAGGCATTTTGGGGTTTAGATGCATGATAAAGCTCTATTGTTTGTGAAACACCTAATTTCGAGCCCAATTGTGAACGTAATTTTAGATTTTAGGAGATAAATAATGAAACTTGTTAAAATACGCGGTGGAAAAATTACATCCGACGGAAAAACGATCACAATACACAGAAGTAAAAGTATTCAAAGCTAATCCACACACATACCTTCGGTTCTGATATCAACCCTCAATACTTATTCCTCTTCCCACCCTTTTGTCTTCCCGCCCCCCTCCCGATTTGATGGGCCATCATAAAATTTATGATCCAAGGGTCATAGATGTTCATAGGCGCCAGTGATGACTTACCATCAGGTGACCTGTTTACCCGTTTGCCGGACCATGTTGTAAAAAACAACGTGAAAATGTTTAATTTTGCTGGCACTATACCGAAGGTCTATGTAATGCTGCTGAGGTAACAACACTGTCCTATGCTATGTATCAGCCCATATAGTCCCACTCCAAGGCACAGGCCTCTTCTACAATCGAGAGTACCTATGATTGAGAATGGTTAGGCTATATAGCCCACCACGCTGGCCAAATGCGGGTTGGCGGTTTTTACATACTATAGAAATTCTTATAAATCGCTTATTATAATAGTATGCAAATTTCTTCGTGATGTTTTCTTTCCCCATTTTAACGCGTGGTGATTGACTATTAATACACACATGACTCTTAAAAGATACTGCCCTAATTATAATAATTCGGTGATTTAATTTCATAGGTAACTTTCCAAAATGTAAGAAAAATAAGAATGCTATTCCGTTTTTAATTTTCGCATTAGCTTATAAATTAAAAATTGTACTCTATTTCTTACACTTGTTAAAATTAAACCAAAAAGGATTTTAAGTTTACGAGAATTCTTTTCCTACACACGGAGGACATTTCGCAATTTTAATTAACTTGTGTTTTCAGATGAATGGCGTCTTTCGCATATTGCGTTATAACAATTTGTTACTTCGTTTCCGAGTATTACCTTTGTTTCCGAACTTGTTTTCGAGTATTATCTACAGCCTTTTTATAGTTTGTAATCGATTTTAGACTATTTTGTATCTTCGCTCAAACTGAATTCATTTTAGGGACAAAACTTTTTATATCCAAAATAAATTTTAAACCTATGACCAAGGGCTCAAGAAGTTTCAGTAGACTTACAACTAACTTTGATTTACAGTACAAGTACATCCTGCAAATCCTTTATTCGTAGTTTAACCTAAGAGTTATACGTTTGAAATTAGACTAAGAAGTTTTCGACCTCACGTCCGACGACCATTAAATAATCGCTTAGTTTTCCAATCTGTAGTGCTGTTACCTAAGTATTTCAATAGGCCCTAAGAGCGTTTCCAAACTGCCCAACTTCGCTGTTTCCACGCTCCATAAAATTTTCACTAACCCGCTCCATTTCCTTGAGAATCTTTGCTGATAAAGCCCCGTTTTGTTGCTTAATTACGTGTTTGAGTTACATCAAAATGCGAATAGAATAATATTTGGTGCAAATGTTAACGTTGCGAAAATTATGTAAGAGAAATAATTGAATATAAATAGTACCGTTATTCATCTCATTTCCCCTTTTTGTATTTTCGTATTTAGTTTGTTTTCGTTGTTATTTTGGGAAATGTTGGATTTGTTGAGTTATTATTTCTTTGTTTTTATCTCTCTCAATATGTTGCATACATTTTTATTTAAATGGTACAATGGGAGTGGCATGTATTATCGTATAGGATACAAGTCCCATAAAGATTATTAAGAAAAATGTAGCGTTTCTTGTCACCAAAAAAGATTAATAGTTTTGAATGCAAGTAAAAAGGAAAATAGTGGTATATACTTTTTGACTAGTTATTGAATTTAAATAAAATAGGCTCCATGCCATATTAAAAGGAACAATATTTTCGGTAGATATTGCTTCGCTACTTAAAAAATTACTAACCTAACAAGAATTTGTAATTACTTCGAGAGCAATTGCTTGTACACATAATTAAATTTACATCATTAATAACCTTTAAGTTTGAGTCTTACCGACACATCCCAAATTGTTTTATAGGTCAAACAGTACTTGTAAAACTATGTTTGACAAGAGGAAAACTTCAGTATATGAGTGATATGGGTGTGAAACTAGGACAAGGATTGACAACTGTTTGTGCCTAGGGGAACACTTTATGATTCCTTTTCTTGCCTTGAATATTAGAGAAAATGTTTGCAATATATAAGTATGTTTCCTTAAAATAAATATAACATTAGTTTCATCATGAACAAAACTAATTTCATAGTATAAATTTGGCTTTATAAAGCTGAAAGGCTTCACTGGTGGTAGGTTTTTCATATGTAAGAGGCCGCCGGGGTTGGTACCACCACCATTATGTCTATTTTTCCCGCGTTATAGCGGTGTCATAGCACTGTTGTGTTCCGGATTGAAGGACATTGTAGCCCGAGTAACTACTGGACATATTGAGACTTAACATCTTATGTCTCAGGATGGCGAACATAGTGGAATGCCAAGATTTGCTTTGTAATTGATGTTGTTTGGTTTTGCTACTATACATGAGCATCGTATTGCTTACTACTATGTTCGTCTCGCATTTCATGGAAATAACATTAAAAGTATAAATATTATAATTCCGATTTTGTTAAGAACCATGAGATCAATGAATTTTGAGACGTCGATTCATTAAGCCGTGTCAGTACCCTACGCTCTTTTTGAAAATCTTTACATTACAATAACATGTCGGATCCCTTTACCACACACATCAAAACCTAAGCTTTCATATTCAAGTTTTTTTGCACCTTATTATTTCAATTTCATACCCCCAGTCTTAATTGAGAATATGAACTCATTTTACGATGACGGGCACCATAAATGTGACAATAAAGCGGTGGCAAGCCAGTTTTCAGGGATTTATTTGACTACAAATCACCTATTTAAAACCTAACGCCATTCGTCTACAATATTTTCACTGCGAACTTGAATATTTTTATTTCAATATTTTAGTTTTGTGAAATAAAATTTTATTTATTTCATTTTCTGTGTAGAAAAGATTTACTTTATTGTGTATATTTTTCTAAGATGAAAATATGGTTTACTGAGAAAAAAATGGCGACAAAAAGTCCGCCTTCATCTTTCTCATAAATAAAATGGATAGGCATAGAATACGTGCCGTGCACCGACATTAGACTGTCACACATTCTTTCTGATTCACTTCAAAAGTAAAGCTTAGCTTAAGTTATATTGCAAAGCACAACTAAATAGGATTGTTTCGGAAATATGAGACTATTATTATATAAATAAAATACAAAAAAATAAGCAACTGTTTTTTTTTCTCTGTTTAATGACAAACTTTAAAACCCAGTGAAATAAAAAAATATTAGAAAACTTGTACCAGTTATATTTAACTTTTGTGATTGATTTTGTTACTATTAAATTGTTATTATTGTTTAATGAATCACGGTCGAATATCAAACACTGAAAAATCAGTATAAATATATTTTCTGTTTTCAAGCGTAGATCTATTAGTGCAATTGACCCGTAAAATACTATACGGAGTACGTTAAGAGGCTTTCACGATGTTTTTACGTTTGTTTTATGACGTGGAATGTATGCAGCGTGGTTCATATGCGAGGAAAAACGCCGGCAAAATAAAAACACGTCAATAAAAGTTTATCCCCCCGAGTGGTGCTTTAAATAATTTGCGTCGCTCCACGATAGTTCAGTCACTCAAGTGATGCTTCGTTTAAATTCGATGGCTTTGTTTGTTTCACTGTTTTATACTAAAATATCAATGGAACTATTCATGTATATCATGAGAAAGTTTTGTAGTGACAATTATATTTTCTTACATATTATTTAAATATTCTTATACTTGAAAAAAAAAAACGGCGGATAGATGGATGCTTAAGACCAGGATAGTTGCGTTTACTTTGGTAGGCCTAGAGCAGTGGGCGGCGATAGGTTGATTTAACAAAATATATCTGATATAATAACGTGGTCGTGAACTTGCATTGAAAACTTATGAAATAATTCTTGGGTCTCCATTAATTTTTGTCGGATACTAAAATAGTTCTTGTGTTACTTACTAACAGTTGGATCATATTATCTAAAAATAAATAATTTATTGAAATGTGGTTTATGTGAAATATATGACTAATGGAAGTACTTAAGATGGAAAGAGTTCAATGATGAATTATTAAGAAATTAAAGTACGGAAGGATGGAATAAGAGAGAACAGTCTGGAAGATAATGGAAGACGTAAAGGACGGCTGAACTGACCACTAAATAAATATGAAAATATAATGAAGATTATCCAAACGATCTTATATTTAATTTAATTTATGCTTTATATACATGCATAACGCAACAGTCCGCCAACCCGCACTAGGCCAGCGTGGTGGATTATATGGTCTAACCACTCTCAATCGTTCTCACGATTGTAGAGTAGGCCCGTGCCCTGCAGTGGGACGTATATGGCCTGACATATATATATATATACATACTTGTACGAATACAGGCGCACTTAATGCCCGAGGCATATTCTCTTTTGAAATATTAAAACACTAATAACGCTCGCGGCTTCACCTGCTTAAAAATACTTTTTCCGTCTAAAAAAGTCCCTACGAGTATTTTTTCGAGATAAAAAGTACGCTATAGTTTTCTTTGATAAATGGACTATCAAATACTAAAAAAACCAGCAAGTCCTAAGATTAGCCTTGATGTTGTAGGTATTAGAAAATACACGAGACTTTTCGCTCTCACAACACCGAAACAAATTCGATTTTCTATAATGTTCATCATATAACTGACAGTTATGAGTTATGACTGAGTATGTAAAGCCTATGTCACGGTTGAGTGTACTTGTATTTCATTTATGAGCTTGGACTCCGACAAAAACTTACTGCATATAAATCGGGTGATTACAAAAATAATGTTCTGGCCACACAAAACCTAACCATTACAGCTTCCTCTCAGTAAGTATAATGGAAATATAAAATATGTATTTTGTAATAATAACTTGACGGGCATGGTTCGTAATACAAATAAAGCAAGGTTTATACATATATGAGTATATTGTTTATTTTTACTGTGAAATGTGAGGCCGGGGTTCGATCCCCGCACCGAAACAAATGTTCGTGTGATCCAGTTTTGTTTTGTGTTAGGGTGTTAATGAGACGGAAAAGCCTCTCGTAATTTCTGATACCTATGACACAATACTCGATCTTAGTGTGGGGTCGAAATTATGTATGTAAATATTAGGTGTATTTATTTATTTATATACCGCTTCCAAAATCTTTAGCTTCATGATTAAAAGTTACTCTGCATTGTTTTTTCATTTTAACATCATGCAAACTTTATTGTCCAGAGCATCGAATCTTAGTCCTCTATTCCATAATTCGTGTGCAACTTCTAACCTTTTAAGGATCCATAACAATTAATAAGAGTAGAACCCCTCGAAGATCGCCGCGTCGCGTCACGTCGGATAAAATTAATTTCTTGAAACCCTCGGGAATTCGATCAGAAAAATGAAAAGGCCAAGTTGGAAATAAATAATTGATCACTTTTGCTCTTTTGAGAAGTGGGACACGGAATTACAGGAACGGAGAAGTTTTTAATACCAAGAATAGAGTTATGACTAGTGAAACCAGATGTAAAGTCACACGGAGTTATTTATACAGGCTTTTCTTTGCCTATTATAATCATGAAGGGTATAGGGTTTCTTTACGAAATTTTTAGTTCCATTGTGTTTGTATTTACTTAAACTACCAACAAACACCAAAGCTGGGTTTGTTTTCGGTCAGTCTTGTTATATCCTGTATAATTGATATTGACTGTATGCAATATTTTAATCAATATTAAGTTAAGTGACTTGGTGGCGTAGTTGTACTACAGTACGATTACAAAGGTGAGGTTTCGAATTCGAATCCCTGGTCAAGTAAAGTGATATTGGAGTTTTCTATTCAATATCAGTTGACGTCAAGAATGTGTGCTCGATATGGCTCGCCCTATATCACTCCGTGGGATGGAACACACAAGACAAAACTTAGGGGTGCTAGTAGAATCTCTGGCTACCCCTTCTTGGAAAAGGCGTGAGCATACCCCATGCTGAGTACAAACTCCTGTGCACAAATAGATTACTCGACTTGGAATTCAAACTTAGATCGTCCCAGCCCTACACGCTTCCATTAATCGGGCCACCTACACTATAGATAGAAAATATAATATATAATAGGAGTACAAATAAGTTCCCGCCGTTTTTGTACAAATGACATGGCACGAGATTTACCTTAGAGTTCACTGATGATAACCGGCTTGAAAATTATCCAAGCGAATCAATCACTAGATTGTTTCGCTTGGATTAAGCAACTCGTAATACACCACACTCAGCTGATCCCACCAAATACACAGCATGATTTTTTTCCATGAATATTCGGTTTTGCTGTGGATGTTGACGCGTGGTCAGGTAATCCCTATGATTTTCTTCTTTTTGGGTTTTCATAATGTATCCATTTTTCATCACCAGTGAAGATTCGATGTAAAAACAGCCTTTTTTTGCCTAGCTAGCAGCATTATAATATGCTTCTATGAGCAATCGATACGCCTCAGTTGCAGATTTTTTAAAATTAAAGAATTAAATTAAAAGTTCCCGCAAATGACGCTTATTTGACTCAAACTTAGACACTTTTGGATTAAAAAAAAATAAATGATGCTAATACGAATTTATTAATAAGATAGGGCTATGTTGTTCTTGAATGAGCAACCTAATTTTCAAGCCGGTTATCATCTGCGAATTATAAGGTAAGCCTAGTGCCATGTCGTTTGTATCAAAACGGCGGAAACTTATTTGTACTCCTAATAATAAAATCAACGTTTAACTTAAAACTCTCCTACGCGAATCTCTTATACCGGTAAATAGAATAGCATGAAGAACTTGTCATAACATTGAGGAAAAATATTATTTGTTACTGGGAAAGTGAGCCGCGAAAATGATGTCTTGAGTCTGCTACGGGATTGTGTGTTGTTCGAGATATTGTATTTATCTTGTTGAGGTTGTTGAATTTAATTTTAAGTGCTTCACTGCTTAAGCGTGAAACTATGGGTAAATATTTTTTAACGTCTCTTTGTTAGGTTTTCAATTAAAACATATCTGAGCATTTTGATTGGTCACGACGAGATTATGTTTTTAGGTTAATATATCTTTTTGTAATATTCAACTACTATCCCGTGGAGACCACTTTTCCTTGTTATTGTTTTATTTAATTATTCACGTGATTTTTTCTTATTAATATTAGAAATTAATTATTGGGAATATACTGATGATATAACAATGAGTACAACCTAAATAGTTCATCCATCCATATTATCCAAATAATAATATAATCAA
This sequence comes from Hyles vespertilio, assembly GCA_009982885.2. Classification (NCBI taxonomy): domain Eukaryota; kingdom Metazoa; phylum Arthropoda; class Insecta; order Lepidoptera; family Sphingidae; genus Hyles; species Hyles vespertilio. Next base: position 98,816 of record WUWR02000216.1, read on the forward strand.
TTATTTTGTAAATATAGAATAAGTGCTATATATTGAATTGTCATAAGCTATTTAACTGACTATATTACCAATAAATCAATTTCATTTCATTTCATCGGAAAGACACGGTAATGTCTTGCACAGGAGAAAATTATGTCGGCTTCATATGGAGTATTAAATACAATTCTCCAAAAGTAGCGCTTACCATTGCTTTAAAATATACTACGCTCTAGTTAAATGAACTTTCGCATAATTAAACAAATTGCCGCTTTCAACACTGTAAAACTGTGAAATGACACACTAAATGTCACCGGGAACTGTATAATGATATTAGGAAGTAGTGGGTGGGTACGGAAACCTTTGCATGGCTAATAATAGACGTGTGTTACGATGTGACATCATAACATAAACAATGTCGTAATTTACATTTTATTTTCATTCCTAACAATTTATTGAAAAAGAGTGAAAGTTTGGTTAACGCAAATTGTGGAAATCGAGCAAAACCGATCGTTTAATACATGGGGCCCTATTCTGAAAATCCGAAACGAAGTTCGAATCTTCGGACGATTGAAGTTTATGACGATACGAATGTACCTACATGGACTTATGGTCGTTATTAATTTATGGTCGTAACCACAGGTCTATGTACGTTATACGAATCCCAACATTTACAGCGTTTTTAATTTGCGTAAATGACGACACGAGTTGGTACCCTCGCTTAATCAAATCAAATCAAATCAAAATCTTTATTTGTCAAACATGAGTATACATGCAGAGCATGCAAGGTGTTCAAATATAAAAGATCTATCATGTTTGGCCTTAATGGCGTACAAATATTTAAAACTTATAACTATATTACTTAAAATAAAAAATATATCTTATTTAAAACTTAATAAACAAATAATATATCATAATGCTATCATCAAATTCTTCTTATTATGCTTAACCTATTAAAAAAATTCAAAATTATACTTATTTCAATATTAATTACAATTGTTTGCTAAAATTTATCATTTAAAAAATCTTCGATTCTGTAATATGCTCGTTTTTCTAAAAGGAGTTTCTAAAAGTTTTTCGCTTATACGCTAACTATCGCCTTTCGTCTCGTCGAAACTAAGTATCAAACTTATTTAAAAACAGAAGATAACTCAGAACTTTGTATTATACGTATTTTATATACCTATTTGTACCTACTATTGCTTTGTATTCCGCATTGCATTGCTTTCCTCACTTAAAGAAATTAGGTGTGAAATTAAATGGATGTGTAGGTTATTTATTAATTGAGCTCTAACGACTACTGAAATAAATTATTATTTTACTATTCTGGAGAAACTTTAAGAAAAATGCGTATACCTCGATATTTCTCAATCAGTATGACTGTTTATATCTATTTCCTTTCACGAAAATATTTACATAGGTTATATGAAATTTGTATGTTCTGTTCGAAATGTTATACAATTTATTTACATATAATCTAATCTATTGCTTCAAGATCAAGTGATGTGCCAACAATTAAATTTTGGGATTTTGCTTTCATCTATTATTATGACAACCTCCGAGGCGTAGTTGGAGAAGAAGTCGGATGAAACAAAAGACCGCAGGTTCTACTCCCGTATTTTAAGTATACGACTCATTATTTGTTTCGGTTGTAGCACTACAAAAATTATCTCGTAATTTCTACATGAATCTTGCTGACGTGTTATTTCAACTAACTGATTTATAACATTTTGCCTTTTCGCTAATCTAATGACGTCACACTTTATCAAAACGCACAAAGGAATAAAAATACGGTTTTGAAGTTATGACATAATATTCTCATGAATGGAGCGGACGTAGTATACGATGGTAGGTATCATTCGATTATTTCGGACGGACATTATTGTCTTTTATAGCTTGTGTCGGCTTTTGTTGGCGAGTATATAAAATATACCGTAAAATGTGCTGCAACTAGGTCGGGAAAAATGACGATTAAGAATATAATGGGATTGAAAATCGTTTGATCGATTTAAGAATTTGGAAATGTCAGTATTTATTTCAATTTATAAACCTGAAGATTTTGCTTGTTTGTCGCCTCTAATCTAAGAAACTACTGGTTCGAATTAAAAAATCTTTTTGTTTTGGATAGGTCATTTATTGAGCAAAACGAAACAACACCATGCTTTGTAATTGTATGTTTTGTAGAACGACTTTTCGGCTCAGCTTTGAGGTGGACTGACCAGATAAAAGCGGCAGGAAATAGCGCATCATCACTACATGAATGCACGAGTAAGGCAGCTAACAAAGAAGAGTGTGAAATTTTCCACCAACATCTGAAATGATGACCACGACCACACTATCAAGAGTGATACCGACAAAAAAAGAGACTTTTAAAACACTATGATTGTTAGAGGTTTTATTTTAGTCGACCACCTTGTCCTATTGTAGATTGAATATATTATCTCAAATTCCGATGGAACACTCTCAAATTTAGGTTTCCCTACGATGTTCTCTGTATTGTTCAAGCGTGCGTTAATTACTTATGAATACAAGCTTAACTCCCTAAATTAAGATGTAAATGCCTCTGGCTTGAACCTCGGGCCTCTTTATCAGTAGCCCGATTTTAACTACATGGGTTAAAACAATACTGAAGTGTGACGAACTATCTCTGTAAGGAATAAATACAATTTGCTTTCACATTTGCGTTTGGCATGAAACTTTTAATATAGCTCAACTAGTATTTATATTCCAATTTTTGAGCAATGATTTGTTTCGTTATATCAGTATTTGTGATTTTGTGACTGGTTTCTAACTACCGTACTCGGAGAAATTACTTTCAATGAAATAATTACTTAGTGTAAATTTTAAGAAGATAATATAGTTCGAATAGCTAAGGAACGACTTCATTGAAATTAAGAGTCTGAGTGCAGCCGTAAGCATATAAGCTTGGCAGATATTTCACAAGTAATTCAGGGTATTTTTTTATTGCAAAGAATGACAAGACGAGCATGCCGTTCGCCTGATGGTAGGGGGTACGACCGCTCATGAACATTAGTCAAACCAAACAACACCTTGAATTAGAATGTAATGCTCGGAATTCCGCTGCGCTCGTCATCCTGAGACATAAGATGTAAAGTCTCAATAAGTCCAGTAGTTACTCTGACTACAATATCCGAAACACAATATTTACACTGTTTGGCAAAAGAAATAGACATTGCCTACCTGGTGGTACCTACCCAGGCGGCCTGTCACATATAAGAGATCTACCACCAGTATTTGCTTTTATTGTACGCGACTAATCAATCGAAAGTGCTGTTTGTCTAATAAATATAATAACTACAATCTATTAATGCATGTATAAATCAGTGCTGTTTCTATTTTAATTACTGATGGTTTTTACGTTGAGTGTCTGTTGCATTTTGATGAGCGCGTTTACGATCGACAGATAGGAATAAAATGCAGACGATTGCAACCGTTTAATGCTCGCACTAATCTCGAATACTGATTTGTCGACAAGCTTACGGAGCTATACAAGGGATATAAAAATAATAAATAAGTCATATCGGACGCGAATGATTGTAAAATATCTTTATTGGCGCTGTATTAAAGACGGGTGTAAACGAATAAATAGTTAAGTAAAATATTGAAAATATCTATTCATTGACAAAGATGCCCAAGGTAACTTGACATAAACTTATAGTGGTTAGTTTATTACTGGAGCCGAGCTTCAGAATGTAATCACAATTGTGTTTCGGATTGAAGGTTATTCAACTTTGCGGGATCTAATATCCAATGTCTTGGAGTTATTAGTGAATTGCTATACAATGCTTTATAATATTTTAAATCCAAGTTCTGAGTCGTTTGCAATAAGCAACAGTACTCAATATTATATAAGAATTATTGGACCAGCGTACTGTATTAATTATCAGTTGCATTCAAATCATTTTACAGGACATATATATGGCCTTAATACTATCAATCGTATCTGGGATTGTACTCTAGGCCCGTGCAGTGGGACGTATATGGGCTGATATAAAGTACAGTACAGTACTAGTATAAAAAAGCTGTAAAAATTAAAAAAAAATACGAAGTGATCTTAAAAGTTTCTCTAATTAAAATTGTGTTCATAATTCCGGAAACGTTTAGCTTTATGCAGCTATATTTATAACGCAGTGGCATTTTAATAAAACAGATATCAAGTGGGTGTATCAACCAGCCATCGCCAGAGAGTTTGCTGATTGATAGCTAAAACACCATGATGATAAAGAAATGTTTATTAGAAATAACTAAATATATTTTTGGAGTTGGAATATCGTGCCCGAATACGATATTGTGGTAATTCTATTCATACTGTTCAATAAAAAGTTTGTTTTGAAAAAGTTAATTAGCAAATGATCGAGACTTTAAAAAAAATCTGTTTCTGCAAATATACTGCACTGCACTTGATGACCAAATAAATAATAAATGCAAGAAGTGTTACTTGCATACTATTAGGATTTTCATATTTTCTACTTAATGTGTAGCATATAGAAAAGAATTAAGTGAAACTGCTCTGCGATATAACTAGTTGATGTTGTTTATGTTCGCAGTTATAGCAACAGAATCTACTTAAAGAAATAACTACCGTTTTTAAGTCTAACTAGAAACTTCAGTTAGTTTCTCTTTCTGGAAGCTTCTTATTAAAAAGAACAAACAATCACGACAAAGCAGAGAGCAAAAGAAACATTGAATTATTACGTAGGAATTCTATACTATTATTAAAGTAATGGAATTTAAAATAAATATAATAAGAATATAATGAACTCGTTGTGTTGTAGGTAGGTGTGTGTAAAAGCTAGTATATTTACTTTCTTGAAAAATTTACTTATATCGTATAATATGGAAAAGCATCATTGGCGTATCATTTGTGTATCTGGAAAGCATTACGATTGTGCCCAAAAAGTTCAATAAGTTTTTCTGAATATGATACAGAAAGACTTACGAAATAGGAAACATCTCTCTTCCATGGAAAGACCATTTAATATTTATAAAGTCAACTAGAAAAATCTATTCTCTAGGAATTTTCCAAAAGGAAAGTAAAATATAGATTACATTGTTACAGATCATAGCTTTTATTGTCACTAAGACAATAAGTTGTAATAAACCATAACATAAAAATACGTCTTCCTGCAGTTATTCAATAAGGAACAGTAAAGCTTACTCGTATACTGGTAGCTCGCAAATAAGAGCACACCTTATAAGAAAAATGACAATGTTGCCGAAATAATAATAAAAATATTATAGGTTATTAACTTGGCGAGATCTTGGGGCGGTTAGCTCAATGTAGGTTTATGTACTTTTTATATTAAAAAGCAAAGGAAATAGGAACAAAACGACGGTTTCATCAGTAGTAATAAAGGTTGTAGTAAGTCGCTGGAAGCAGAGCGCTTCCAACAGGTCGATGTGGAGATTCTTGGGGATGCCAAAGTTCAGCAGTGGACTTCCTGTGGCTGAAGAGAGACATATAGGTATAGAGCGTACAGTTTGGATACATTTCACAATTTCCGTTTGAGTACAACTCGGTGATACAACTAAAATACTGATAATTCTATTATGTACTTATTAAGTGTTTAATTTTTTTTCCCATTTACCTATTCGATTTAATAAAGAAAATATTTGTGTGATAGTCGGTGATACTCAAAACTATTTTTGATAAACAAAACCTTATTGTTTTGATAGAAAGGATCATATTTAATTTATGCGTTAGTTTTTAGCTATCATTACTGAATATTTTTACTTAGATTTACGCAAATGTTACATATATATTAAAATAAAACTATTTTCACAGATTTTATCGCATATTTGGTTTAATTTATCATTATTTGACTTCCGGTCGTTTCCTTAACAGATTTTGTGGTCACGGGGCGGACTACGTTATGCTTCCTTTCATCATTACCTATATAAACAATGATAAAAAAATGTGAGCTCTAAGACTTGGCTAAGCGTCCAATATTAAATCTTTAACATTTTACTTAAATGAATCTGAATGAAACTTAGAAAACTGTTTTAATATTCTAGGAATGCTCTTCCCCTGGCATTGTAAAGGTCGGGAGTGAATACATTTAAAGTGAGCGTTGACATTTGTAGGCAAATAAATGGCAGAGTTACATTTTATTATGCAGATAAAAATCACTGATAATAAAATAAATTATGCTCCTTTCTCCAACATGACCAGCTTGGATTATTAAAATAGAAGTTCTCTAAATTAATATTACAAAATCTTTAAAAAGTGAAACTCAAAGAACGTTATATTTATGGGATATGAATGTAATATATTTGTGTGACTGCCTCGGTGGCGTAGTTGTACTAGGGTACGGTTACAAAGCTGAGGTCTCGGGTTCGAATCCCGGGTTGCGCAAAGTGATATTGGATTTTTCTATTCATTATCAGCCCAGAGTCAGGAATTTGTGCCCGATATGGCGATAGGCTCGCCACCTATGACATCGTGTGGGACGGAACATACAAGGCGAAAAGTGGGTGTCCTGGCACCTCTGCCTACCCCATCTGGGAAAAAGGCGTAAGTTTATGTATGTATGTATGAATGTGATATATTATGTTTGCTATTCCTAATTAAAGTATAGTTATAATTGCACGGCGCTGCGACTTTAATTTTGTTTAACTTTATTTAAATTGCAGTGAAATCCAAATTGAGTAGGACTGTCTGAAACTGAATATATACATGCTAACTCGAAACACGACGTACTTGAAAGGGTCACACACACGCCCAAATAGTAATATACGGTCACAAGCCCACGTAGTCCTTCATACAATCGACAGCCTTTGTGGCGCAGTTGTTTAGACGCCGCTGTGAAACGTGAGCCTAAGGGTTCAATCTCCGCACCGAGATAAATATTTATATGATCTGAGTTTATGTTTGTCGGATCTAGGTGCTTGAGAGACCGAAAAGTCTTTCGTAGTTTCTTATACCACAATACTTATGTTAATCTTAGTGTGGGGTCAGGACTATGTATGTGAATGTTGGTGGATGAGGTGAATTGTTTTTGACACCACTAGTACATGTGGTACGTATTTACCAACATCTAAAACCATTTGATACTCTTAAAGTTTGAAGGTCTCCCGTCTCTGTTTCCTAATTAATTTTTAAGATACAATTTCCAGCAATCCATCATAAAGTTTGCGCGGCGAGTGTCGTAAACTCCGCTGGAGCCGTTCGCGGGGGTCGCTTATGAAACTTTTGTTTACTTTACTAATCATTGTAATAGTCTTTTATTTAGGACAACAATATTAAAGTTATTTTTCTTCATTTACACGTGTTATTGGTTCAGTGTACTGATTAAAATATGGATGAAAAAAAAGACGTGTGGCACTCGGAGACTGCCGCGGTAAAGCTATTGCATAGCATTTTTATCAACTTATGTAATTATAATTAATTAATATATTTTTATTTATGCAGTATTTTTTTCCTTTGTTTTTCTTTGATATTAATTGAACAGATATTCACTGTTGTACGTGCGAGCTTCATAGAGTCGTACCATGATGTAAATACAAAGAGGAGGTGCCCTAACGCCGAAACTCTAAGCAGGCACGAGTCACCAGATTGCGAGGCGAAGAGGGGGATTACGCATGCGCAGTAACGCCGATACAATCAATGCCACCTAGAGGCGAGTTTCTGAACTAAAGAGACAAGCGTGATATTTCAAAAGTCATTAAAAGTTCTGCTATTCATCGATAGATGGCAAAACTAAATATCGAAAGAGGTTAGATTACAATTAATCACGCAATAGCTTTGCAATTCGCATTTAAAAGTACTGGCACATATTTGAATAAAATAAAAAACTAAAGAGACAAGCGTGATATTTTAAAAAGTAATTAAAAGTTCTGCTATTCATCGATAGATGGCAAAACTAAATATCGAAAGAGGTTAGATTACAATTAATCTTGCAATAGCTTTGTAATTCGCATTTAAAAGTACTGGCTCATATTTGTATAAAAATAAAAATAGACTTAGGTTATTTTTGTTACGTAATTTCTGGATTCGGTTTCCACGCTCAAGACCCGCGATAGAAGCTATGCAATAGCTTAAAAATTACAGATTATAGTTATATATTTTGTTTCGCTGTTTAAAATCATAACTTCATCTACTACCTCCAGTAATTCTATCTTGATTTTGTTTAAAACAATTAACAAAAATCGTTAGTCATATTATCTGCATTCTCGATAAATGATTTTTGATCCAAAGGACGTAGTTGGTATTGATTTTCCATGGTATTTAAACTTGTCAACCCTAAGTAGGCAAGAATGGTGCAAGTTGTCAGCAACCCTTTTAATCGACCTACCGATTTTAGAATATCCAGCAGTCGGCGATTATGAGCTACCAAGTATTTAATTATGATCATTTCAACGCGTTAACAACATAAGCTCTTAAATCTGTAGCCGCCGTCTATTTGTGTGGCGTCGTAACTTTGTGTACTCCTTGTGCTAGCGTATGTATGGTGGCTATTTATAACTGGGTATTCCTGACTTGTTATGAGTGCTGTAATATTATGTTGTTACCTGCTCAACTTGTAGAGCCGTAGTTTTAAAATTAAGAGGTATCGAAATCTGGAGATATTTGAAGTCTTCAAGCGGGCTTAATTGTTGTACATACATAAACTTACGCTTTTTTATTCCAGAAGAGGTAGGTAGGGGTGCCAGGACACCTACATTTCGCCTTGTATGTTCCGTCTTAATTGAATAGAAAAATCTAATATCACTTTTCCCAACTCGGGATTCAAACTTGAGACCTCAGCTTTGTAACCATACCGTACGTACTGTGCCACCGAGTCAGTCTTAAAATTATTTTTGTGATGTTGTGAATCGTAGTGTCAATAAGTAATATTCACGCCTTTGGGGCCTATGACTCCTATGAGTACATCTCAAATGTTTTGAGAGTAAAAAGCTTAGATTATATACATGTCTAGATGACACATCACACCTCACCGCACGGCCCAAATAAAGTCTACCAAATTTGGTAGACTCGCTTCTTACGTACGTCAGTGTCATTTGAACTACATATGGATAACGTGCTCCCGAAAAATAATTAATTATGCCGGCTTGTGCTGTCGAATTGTATCGCAATTATGTGAGAAAACTGTATAATAACACCAATATCACTTTTCATCGGTAACCTTTGTTGTTAAACCATTATTATTTAAAGAAAACACGAACTTTTAATTCGTAATTTTGAAGATGAGTTTTTTGGCCAGTGTTGTCAATTTATTACTAGGGAGATTTGGTGAAACTATGGGAGATAAAATACAAATATCATTATATCATATATTATTTATTATTATTTCGATCAGAAGAAGAACAAGAAGAATCGTAGTAATTATTTGATGAGCAAATAATAACTTACCTACCCAATATGAATGAAACCCATGACGTCATGCACTTTATAGTAATTTTGTTAGTTCTTTCTAATATGTATTTTTAGGCTTCCTACGGATTCCGTGCTAGCAAATTGCTGGAGAGACATTATACACCGGAAACGAAATGAAGACCATTCGTAGCCTCACAAGACTTCAGCCGTGTGTTCCGAACATTTTACTTATGATGATTGATATTTTACATTAATACAGAAATCAGATAACACAGCCCAGGCAATAAATCCTAAGGGTTAATTCTATTCCGAAACAAACAACAGTAGATGGGTTTTGATCTAAAATTAATGTATATTTTTACCATTGTATTTATTGTTTTTACTAAAATGCGTTATAAATATGATAAATAGTATAATTACTTTAAATAAAGAAAAATATTTTATTTTACCTATTTTTTTATCAAATAATAGAGAAAAGTTAAGTTAATAATCTGGAGTAGGCATCCCTAAACACACACACCTTGACAGTTTGATTACAATAAGTACACGATGATATGATCAACACAAGATGGTCCACAAGATGATCCGACGACCTGGTAAAGGTCGCGGGACGTCGCTGGATGCAGGCTGCCTCCAACAGGTCTCTGTGGAAATCATTGGGGGAGGCCTATGTTCAGCAGTGGACTTCCTTTGGCTGATGGATGGATGGATGAAGTACACGACCGGTACTCACACATATCAACCAAAGTGGGGACATTTTAGCGCGTCGTTTGTTGGCATTGCTCAATCTAGACATGTATATAATCTAAGGTAAAAAGCTTTGTATATTTGTGTATTCTAGAGTGGTAGAATACATTATCAAAATCTTTGTGCCCCAGTGTCATGAATTTGTGTTTTTTGAAGTGAAAACTTCTTTAGCGGCGTTGAGCACTTTTCTGTAATGGGTATAAAATCTTAAACTCGCGTCAGGACACGTGACCTAATCGTAAGACGAAAGCGTAAGACAGATGGAGAGTAGACAGCTGTCAGTTAGCTGTCAGTTTATAAAGCTTTGATGAATTGCCAATGATTTTGAGTAGAGATTTCAACATAAACTTCGCAGACGATAAAAATCAACTATTAATTGAATTTTTAAATAATGAATTGGTTTAACTATGTCGAATGATCGCAATCTTAGCACAACGAAATACAAAACTACTATTGATGCGGTCTTTATTAGACATTTAAATAGGTTCGAATCAAAACTGTTCGTTTCTTACTTCAGCTACCATAAACCTATCGTATCAGTTTTAGAGATTGGCGATGATAGTTCTGGTAATGATGATGGTGAAAAAGTCGTTGAAATTATGGATGAAAGTTGATTTTTCGGAGAGATAAACTTTTTAATGTAAAATAATTGTAATAGTTTTAAAGTGTTAAATTTTTAATGTAATATAAATTGTCATGTTTGTGTACGATAGCGCAATAAATGAATATTGTATTCTACCACATAAATGATAGTACTTTTATACTGATAAAGCAATTGGTGCAAAATTATTCCCTAACCATTCCAAAATATCAAACATGCTCAACGTTAATAATCAAGTTTTCACTTCTGCCGGCACTCCCGTAGTGCAATTTTTTTATTTTTTTGTTCAACGTGGTATTGTATCAAAGCCCACCATCACACTGACTTAATATCTACTAATATTATTGTAACCCAGCATTATCGAAGATTTACGGTTTTAGCTGATATTCATGGCATTATATATACAAATACATTTACAATATTTGCTATTGCAATCACTTTTAAATACTTAAACCTCATCATAAGCGCCTCTATTTTTAACCTCAGTCATTTTTTCTAACCCCCATTTGATATTCGTCAAACGTGCCATTACATCTTACACGCATCCAACATTCATTGATAATACCGCATGCGGTGAAGACTCGTAACGTAATTTAGTGAGGGAATTTCCCCATGTACATACATTTACGCAACGATTATTGATTCAGTAAGCAGCCACATCTAATGTTGACTTAATATCTGCGGTCGTTTTGATGATGCGAGACCGTTCAGTCTATCTCTTTCTAATAAGAACTTTGAGTTGATGAGGTGTTTGTTTGCGAGTATACGTTTGTGTAGTTATGTAAAACTACCGATTTGGTTCGAATTTCATTGAATGTGAATATCTTATCTTTTAGTGTCCCATGTGTATAAAAGTAAAATAGAAGAAGTTAACACCAAGTTTTGAATTAATATGACCATTTTTTCCTCTCATAAAGGGATTTAAAACTTATTTTTTTTTACTAGTGGTGACCTACCATATGTGAGAGGCCATCTGGGTAGGTACCAACGCAATGTCTATTCCTCCTGGATATAGGCACTGTTGTGTATCGGTGTGAAAGATATTTAGCCAGAGTAACTACTGTATACATATATTGAGACTAAATACCTAATGTCTCAGGATAGCGAGCGCAGTGGAATACCAAGCATTGCTTTGTAATTCATGGTGTTGGTTTTGCTGCTGTCCATGAGCAGTCATCTCGCTTACCATCAGGTGATAGACCTGTTCGTGTTGCTAATCATTGATAGAAAGTAGCAAAGCACTAGGAAGTCATAAATATCCAGACCTCAGACGACGATCCTAACAAAATTCACCAAGATCGGTTCAGTGGAGTGGTAAGAAAAACAGGGTATATGAATTTAAAGGTAAAATATTATAAGGTTGTTACAAGTGACAGATACAGATACACAACACTACATTGAACACCTCCAATTACAGAGAAAAGAAAAAAAAAAACACATAGAGAGACTTTACAAAAAAGTGAACAATAGGCGGTCTTATCGCTATGAGCGATCTCTTCCAGACAACAAAAAAAAACATAGAATGGATCGAAAATGAAAGTGGGCAATTATGTGAAATTAGTAAAAATAATGATAAATAAGTGTGTGCGTAACATATAACGGCATTGTTAAATAGCCTAGGTACTAAAAATGAGTTAGATAAAATAATAATCAAAATATACATTTTATAATAATACAATTGCTTAAACGTAGAAGAATAAAAGAAAAATAAAATTAAAATGACTTAGGCAGAAAATGAGTTTTTATTCTATTTCTAAAAACGTTAAGCGATGGCGCTTGTCGAATTGCCAGAGGCAGAGTGTTCCACAGGCGAACAGCCTGGACCGTAAAAGATCCGTCGAAGAAAACACTTTCGTGTTAGACAAGTGACATAATTTTTTCAAACTATTGTGTATGACTGCAAGACAATGCCATATCTCGCGTGATGTCTACGAGAGACAAAGATTAAATATTAAGCATTTCTTTATTAGTCATTTGTAAGAAGTTATTGCGCATTGTGCTACAATACTTCCTCATAAAATATGTACATTGTTGCAACTAAGATACCCAAGACCTACATATATACTAAGTTATCGTGAATTGTCGGTTTTGAAATAAAATAAACAAAAGGCCACGGGTTCCAACTATGCACTTAGATGAAAATCCTACTAATCCTACTAAAACTTTCGCATTTATAATAATATATTTATTATAAATGCGAAAGTTTGAATGTTTCTTACCTCTTCACGCTCAAACCACTAGACCAATTTTGATGAAATTTGGTATGGAGATATCTGACACCCTAGATTGACACATTGCCTGCTTTTATTCCTAAAAATGTAGTATTACTGAAGGAATGTAAATAGTAAATAAATTTGCTATTTTTTTAATCTCAAACGATTTGTCACTTTGAATATTATCATTAAATAGTTAGTAGTACAAAATAATATGTTTCTAATATGTACCTGGGCGAAGCTGGGCCGGGCCGCTATTAGTACATAAAGCTCAAAACCAAGCGGTTTTAATAAAATCAGGATCACAACTGATGAGCGAGACTGTATTTTTTTAATATTCATTCACCATTCACTGATGGCGGGACGAGCATCTCTATCACCTGATGGTAAGCGATACGTCGGCTTATGGACAATAGCAAGACCAAACAACACCAAAATTACCAAGTAATGCTTGGCATTTCAATGCGCTCGTCATCCTGAGACATAAGATGTTATGTCTCAATATGTCCAGTAGTTACTCTGGCTACAATGTCCTTCAAACAGTGCATTTAGACTGCTGTTTGGTAGGATAAAGATAAGTGGTAAAACCACGGATCTGAAGTGCTCCCAGCGTGTAAAATACAGGTATGGCAAGTTTTCCAGTTATTTCATACACCGGCTAAGGAAGAAGAGGTCGCGGATACAACTCCGCACCGAGACAAATGTTTGTGTCGACCACAAGTATTTATTCCTGGTCTGGGTGTTTGAGTCATCGTAAAGTCTCTTAGTTTCTGATACCCACGACACAAGACTAGCACCTCAGTGTATAGTCAGTACTATACGACTATTGGGTGTATTTCTTAACTATTTATTAATATGAAAACAAACCACAATGTTTTCACTTCTGTTGACGTACAACACCGCGCTAACTCGGACGTATAACAGTATAATTAAGCGACATGCAAACGTAGAACAAAAGGCGCATTCTCCAGAGCAAACTCATTATATGAATCCCGTGACCGTGAATGTGCTCACACGAACCGGGAATACAAGAAACTGCCGCTTTAATTTTCATATTTATAAATTAAGTGTTGAATAATTTGATGAGAAGCCATGCTAGAGAATTTCATTTCATATATTCCTATATGGCAGGATGGGTAAAGGATGCAAAGCTACTTACCATAACTATTTAAGGGAACATTAATGACCAAAAAATTTTGGGGTCAGCTGATTGGTATTTTTTCTCATTTCCAACTTTGGGTACAATCGTGCCCCGCATGGGGTGGCGAAATGTCATGATTTTTGGTTGAATCATTTTATTTCTACACTAGCATGACAAAGTGTCTCTAATACACGTGATATTAAAAGCATTTCAAGAATTCAAACTACCACCGAGAGATGGTTATTTTTCTTCAAATAAAAGACACATGAGTTTCGAGTTCTCTTTTCGGTACCCCGGAGGCGGTAACAGACACAAAAAAGTATACCTTGTAGTTTATACTTCATAAATTCATGGAAAAACGAAGGCAGGCTTGCGTTCATGCAAAGAGCTGTACTGGACAAAGTGTTGCGTCGGAAAACCGACAACCGAGGGAAAGCGACGAACATTGCGCGGCCGAATCGCTTTACGGGCTACAGGCATATTGATATTATAACGTGCTATATACCTATATAGCGCATCTACCATAATTTGGTATGTGGTGAAATACGGAACTACAAATAAAAGTTATATAAGTTATGTTGTACCAGTATACGGCACTGTTTGATAGCCTCCTGCGCTCGCCATCCTGAGACGTAAGATGTTAAGTCTCAATATGTGGATGTAACTTTGGCACTTTGTAGCCATATTATACTAAGTTAATCTTGCTACAATATCTATATTGAGACCTGAATTCCTAGATGCAGCATTATGCACTTAGATTAAATTGTTTTTATTCCTTCTTATTTTTTTAAATATTGATAAGTTTACGCCTAGTCAGCAGTGTCCCGTACAATCTAAACACCTCATAACCATGCTCAATTTTAGAATATAGTCTAAATAAAATGGGAAGTTTAATTACTTGGGTATATTTACGTATACGTAACATAACCACATGTCTTTTTCAGTAAAGGGGTAGGCAGAGGTGCAACCAGGACACCCATGTATTTTCGCCCTGTATTTTCCGTCCCATAATGTGATAAGCGAGCCTATCGCCATAACGGGCACACATTTCTGACTTGTTGATAATGAATAGAAAAACCTAATATTAATTTGCCCGACCCAAGATTCGAATCTGAGACCACAGCTTTGCAATCATACCGTAGTATAACTGCGCCACCTAGGCAGTTGGCATATTTTAATTCACATTCTAACAAAAACTAAAAGTTATTGTAATGAAATATATCACTTTATTATTACAATACAAAAGTGCTAAGATTACAATAAAGGCAGATGATATAAATTAATTTCTATCACCGATCGCTGGCCCGGAGCGAATGACCCACATTGACCCAATTATTTCGCAGACAACTTTTCCCCCAAAACTTGCGTAATTACTTTATCAGATGGATATTACCAAAGATGCTGAGAAAAATCCACGTTAACTTCATTATTACACCTTTGGTTAATATAAATTATCTGATACGGTTTCTTTCGAGGTTGCGTTTATTATTTTTATAGAATAAGTAGAATAAGTAACTTATAATACACGCGTAGTATTATAAGTTACTTATTCTACGCTTTAACGGTGAGAAAAATTATATCAAGGAAGGGAGAGTGACCTACGTGATGCTTACCTGACGGTAACCACTTCAATAGGTTAGTGTTATAAATTTAATTATTGTTTATATCGAAAGGCATAATCATAATCAGAAAGAATTTTAAAAATATGTTAAATAATAAGCAAGTTATAAATATACTGGTGGTAGGTATCTCATATGTGAGAGGCCATCTGGGTAGGTACCACCGCAATGTCTATTTCTCCCGTGAAACAACACTACGTAAATGCACTGTTGTGTTTCGGATTGAAGGACATAGTAGCTAGAGTAACTACTGGACATATTGAGACTTAACATCTTATGTCTCAGGATGGCGAGCGCAGTGGAATGTTGCTACTGTTTATGAGCGGTCGTATCGCTTACCATCAGGCGAACGGCTTGCTCGTCTCGTCCTTCATTGCAATAATATATATAAAACTCATTTGCAAAAAAAACGGGCATGAGCCATTGCAAATGTTACTATTGGTTTGTTTGATAATTATAGGTAGTTTTACTTTCACAATTTTGTAAATTAATAAGCAAGTAATCGTTTTCGTCAGTATTATCATAAAATTTTGATAATATTTATGGTTTTAATGCTAAAGTTTACAAGTAGTGTATGCTCGCTAGTAGTGCATATGCTCGTGAAGTAAAAGTTAACAAAGATTTTTGTTTGTTTTTTCTTTAATAAAGTAAAAGCAAGATAAATGTTAAGTATCGAGTGTGACCGTCTCTAGCTGAAATCACAGCTTGAATTCGTCTGGGTATGCTAGCGAGGATATCCCGGATACTTGCTTGCGGAATACGTTCCCACTCCACGGTAATCACATTCTTCAGCTCTCTGATGGTCTGCGGAGCCGGTTGTACTGATCTCATAAGTCGTTTCAGAACGTCCCAGACATGCTCTATAGGATTGAGCCTGGTTCTGGAAGAAAACCATGTACCGAACCACGGGATGATCGTTTTCTTGTGAGTCGCGCATTGAGAAATCGCAAGTCTTCGTATGTGGACCTCAGAACAACCTGGAAGAAGTAAGAAATGTGCATATTAGTCTATGGATGGTCAGAGGAGGCTTCTAGCGGCCAATATACGCAGTCATCGCCCGGCCCACGGCCCTAAGTTAATCCGTGAGCACAGAGTTGCCAGGCTTAGGTTTGCTCGAAATTGTGAGTCATGGACTCAAGAAGACTGGAATAGGGTATTGTTCTCTGATGAAGCCAGGATATCTCTGTTCGGTGAAGATCGACGTCGGCGAGTGCTACGAAGACGAGGAGAACGCTTTGCAGAGGCTTGTTTTGAAGAAATCACACCTTATGGTGGGGGCTCTGTTATGTTTTGGGCAGAATAAATTCAATGGATCGAACAGATTTAGTCTTCATTAAAAACGGCTTACTGACTGGACATCGATACATAACGGAAGTTCTAATTCCTCATGCACAGCCCGCATTGGCCGCTTTAGGCGAAGACTCAATTTTTATGGACGACAACGCTCGCGCCCACCTGTCTGGCGATGTGGAAGCGTATGTGCAAGAGGTCGGCATTCGTCGTTTGGATTGGCCAGCTCGAAGTCCCGACCTCAATCCTATAGAGCATGTCTGGGGACGTTCTGAAACGACACGTGAGATCAGTACAACCGGCTCCGCAGACCATCAGAGAGCTGAAGAATTTGATTACCGCGGAGTGGGAACGTATTCCGCAAGCAAGTATCCGGGATATCCTCGCTAGCATACCCAGACGAATTCAAGCTGTGATTTCAGCTAGAGGGGGTCACACTCGATACTAAACATTTATCTGCTTTTACTTTATTAAAGAAAAAACAAACAAAATCATTGTTAACTTTTACTTCACGAGCATATGCACTACTAGCGAGCATACACTACTAGTGAACTTAGCATTAAAACCCATAATTTTATGAAAATTTTATGATAATACTGACGAAAACGATTATTTGCTTATTAATTTACAAAATTGTGAAAGTAAAACTACCTATAATTATCAAACAAACCAATAGTAACATTTGAAATGGTTCATTGCTTAGGTGCCCGTTTTTTTTGCAAATGAGTTTATATATATATGTATATAAAAGTTGGTAGGAGTAATAGAAAAGGATGCAACATGCACAGCGTGACGTTATCTTTCATAAGGTGCACGCGTGTGAAAGAGACAACGAGTGTCCTCACCGCACTATTAAAATATGAATATGTCAGTAATATATTAAATTTTTTGGATTCAAATTCTTAAATTTAGCTCAGGAATAGATTTGGAAAAAATCCAGTTTAAGTGAATACAAGAAATATAATTCTATACAGCTATCAATAGAGAAACGAGATGGCTTGTAGCCGCAAGCCTATTTATTTTTATATTTCTTGAACTAATAGTTTATTTATTGTTGTCAATTGGTGCCAATCAAAACTTATTGGAGTTCACTTCGAGGTTCAAAGTCAATCAGCAGTCAATGGACTTAAGTGCTATTTTTAAATACTTCTTTAATAATGTCGTATAAATATAGCATAGGCGGTTATGTTTATTATTTGCAGAACAAATATGCAAATAATATTCTCGACAGCTTCCGCGGAAGGTAGGGTACTAAACCAAATCCATTCATTTTTTAACTGAGAAAAAAGTACGCCTTTGCAAGATATGTATGCTGTAGGAATCGGGACAGAAATAATAAATAATATCGAGTACCATGCGAAGCGTTAGTAAAAAGTTTGCCTCCGGGAGTAAAGGCGTTACCATAGGTATAACTACGAGCATGAATATTAATAATATCTATCTGTTTATTTCAGTTCATCATAATTATCGTAATAAATGCTGATTCGTCCTATAAAGTATACACAAGTATAAAAAGGCCCGTAAACCTTTCAAATGTTTGTAAGTTGTAAACTGAAATGTGTCTTTAAATTTACGCGAGTTTTATTTATAGTACGAGAGATGACTACCAAAATTTTGTCTCATAGCAATACGGCCACAACCGCATCAAATTGATAGATTTGAATTATTTCAAACTCGAAATTACCAATTTCAGACATTTTTTCGCGTAGCGTTTGACCGCACTGAATTTTCAAAAATGTTAAGAAATTTAACCGACTGTATCATAGCAATCTGTCTGATTTTCTGACTGTAGTTATACAAGGTATATCAAGATTGCTACCGAAAACGAAGCCGGGTGGTAGTTTAAGCGACTTCAGACACAATGCAACAGAAAATGTTGCAAAAAAAAAGCGACAATTTTTTTTTTGTTATTTTTTTCCTATGGCCATATTTGGGTGGTAAATACATTTTTTCCTAAAATAATAGTTTATAACCTTTTATTATAAATACTCTAAGGTATAAAAGAGTTTAAATTATTATTTTAGCAAAAACTATGGATTTACCACCCAAAAATGACGATATTTAAAAAATCATAAAAAAATTGTCGCGTTTCTAGGCGAAATTTTTAATTGCATTGTGTTTGTAGCCACTAAAACTACCACCCGGCTTCGTTTTCGGTAGCAGTCTTGAGATACCCGGTATAATAGCTATAAGATACCGAAAACATATTTTCAGAAGTTAATAGTGTAGCACAAACCCAAAAATAATTTAGAAAAATTAAAATGAGACAAAAAATATGATGATAGCAATCCGTCTGAAAATATTTTTACGGGTAAATTAGGAGTAGTTGATACGAAAAAAAAATATTTTCAGAAGAAAATTCGGATGCAACAAATTTTGAGACCATTCTAAATATGTTAAGGAATTTTACCGATCGGTAAAAATTTTTACCGATCGGCAATCTGTCTGAAAATTGTTGAAATTGATGAAATGAATTAACCAGATGTAAAAAAAAATTATATCAGAGAATCAGTGTAGCACCTCCCTTATCAGACAACTTTTCGATATCGACCGTATTGAAGCGTGACTGATTGCAAGTTGAGCAATCACCTTGCTTTTGTCTTGCCAAAATAGAGCGCGGACAACTTATCTATGCTATAAAAATGTCTATTATAATTGATAATTTTGAATTCTTAAATACTACTCTTCCATCCCCGAAAACTTCGTCAATGGGAGATGAGCAAACTATGCCTTATCATTGGGAATAGAAGAAAAAAAAACGTCCGCGAGCCCTCGGACAACCAGCACACACCACGTCCGCCGAGCTACTTAGAGTTTGTTGTCACTTTAAGTGAGTCGTTATTTCAACGGTTAGGACAGCTGGTGAGTGACTATGTATAGGGAGAATAGTGGCAGGAGTATAATATGCGAAAAAACCATTCCCCCGCAGCAGAAACGTAAGCAACGCTCAGGCATCGGCCAGCGACTCCAAAACGTTCTTTTCTCTTTTGGTAGTACATGCGACATCTAAAATGTCTGAAAACATTTTTTTTGCAATCTTGCCTTATTTACGTACGGTAGAAAAAAAATCATTCGGATTGCTATGTACAGGTCGGCTAAATTTGTTGACATTTTTCAAAATTCGCTTCAGCTATATTACTACCGAAATGTCTGAAAACCAATTATTCGTTCATAAATATAAAATCTATGTACATTTCCAATATCAGACGTCTTGCTATGATACCCGACTGCCTTTTTTTTGGACACAGCAGAATGGCCTACATGTAATTGCTACACTTTTGACCGGGTGGGGGGGGTGGGACTACCTACCTAGTCCGGGTTTAGAATTACATAACTCTAACGATTTCATACAGTTTTGACCGTATTGCCTAATGATCATGGTTTGGTCGTCATCTCTGGGGACTATTATACAAACATGTTTGTTGAAAGTTGCCGAACTGACATCAGAAATAGGTTTTGAAATATTGACTTTAAACACTTTACCATCATATTAGCTAGATTACTGTCAGTTCTTTATGTAATCGGTAAGTTTAGAATGTGTACACGAGAGTGATCACATGTAGTTTCTTGAGTAAAATTATTTTATCTTTTCTCTTTGAGAAATATTTTTTTTTTTATATTAAACTAGACGCCTTGCCTGTTGACCACCTTGGTATTGTTAATCGTCATTAGCCTTATATTCATTCTTACGCCCAAATACTGGAACGCAACTAAATATAAATGGCGCTAACTACGTTAATCCCGATTAAATGTACCTGGCTAGTGGACCGTGCGCTGTTAAGAGCAACTTATTATTTGAAAGGCGTTCCCGTAGTCGGGCGTTAACCACAGAAAGTTAATGGTGGAACATTGGCTTCACCTAAAAATTTCCCGCGATCTGTTTGAAACAGTGGCCAATATTATTTAAAAAGGTAACAAATTTTATAAATCATTCATACACTATTATTGGCATACAAAATTGTCTGCCATATTAGTGCTCAAACTAAGAAACCTCAATTCAGATACTATTTCCGCCTGTATTAAACCCCTGGGCCAATAACACCAAGTTTGTGTTGACTGATTAACGTTCCTCAGAAAGGTAAAGCTATTTTCTTGTCCTAAAATGAAATGGCTCTCAGGTATCGGGCTATACCCTTAGGAGCGGATGCTTTGATTAGTACCCATCACAATTGGAGGGAACGACTTGGTCGTAAGTCTTTACATTCAGGTGAACAACCTGTCCACTGTCAGACGTATTAAAAGAACTAGTTATTGGAGATGGTTTAGTAATAAACGTGTAGAAAATGTACGTTATTGATAAGTGTCAAACTCGATGGATGGCGACAGCCATTTCAAAGAGTTTATATTTTGCATTATTTAAACATTTAATTTATTATTTATTGGTAGGTAGGTCTCTCATACACGGCACGAAGTTTGAATGTTCGATGACCACGTATAAGATAAAAGCTTAGACTTCTAAAAATAAATCCTATTCTGTTTGAAACTGAATATTCACTCCGAACTTAGTCGATATAGACGGCATATGAGGATAGAGACATTGAGGATTCGAACATTTTGTAAAGTATTTAGGCATATTCGTACAGTTTTACGTACGACATTCAAACATTCGCCGTCGTATCGTAGTATAGAGTAACCCTGCAGAAGTCTGTGTTACTTAATATCACACTTATGTCAACATGACAAATTATGCACCATTATTTACGGTGATCACTAGCCGAGTTAATACGTATATCATTCACAATTAAAACTATACAAAATGGCTTGTTATAAACTCACTCAATTTTCGCAGAAGTGTTGGCAGAGGAACACCTCTGTGGGTGTGGGTGTTCTGGTAGCTATCAGGACATCTACATTTCGCCCTGTGCGTTCCGTCCAACAATGTAATAGGGAGCGAGTCCATCGCCATATTGAGCACAAATTCCTGACTTTGAACTGACATTGAACAGAATAATCCAATACCACTTTGCCCGATTCGCGATTCGAACCCGAAACCTCAGCATAACTACCCATAGTACAACTATGCCGCCAAATGCAGTCAAAAACGATTGTAATTTACGCCAAAACGGATTCAGATCAGCATATTTGCTTCTTGTGCAATCATATGACTTCAAGTTAAGCATATCAACGAACGCAACTTGTGAGTAGTAAGATCTGAAATCGCTCGCTCAGCGTACACAGATGAATGTAGTTAGAAAGTTGGTGAACGGGTGTTTGCTGTTTATTAGTTTATTTGTACTTGCGATGCTGTTATTTGCTTAACTGGATGCAGGGGAAATTGTGAAGTAAGTATTGACTTAACTATTTAAATGAAATAAGACTAAGCAAGCGTGCAACAGATTATCGTAATGCTGTATCGGCCATTTTATGTGCCACTGCAGGGCACGGGCCTCCTCTATAATCGAGAGTATGATTGTGAGTGGTTAGGCTATACTATATATAGTACACTACCTTGGCCTAATGCGTTTTGGCGGACTTTACATACTTTACACATTCTTATTAATCGCTATGTTTTGCACGTTTCCTCACGATGTTTTCCTTCACTGTTTTAGTGCGTGGTGATTGACTATCAATACACACATGACTCCGAAAAGTCAGAGGTGTGACCTGGGATTTGAACCCGCAACCACCGTGAACATGTTGGCAGACGCGTCTGGTCCGTTTACCGATAGGTCGCTACGCACGCAATTGCCTTTATTGTTTTTGTACATTCATTTGTCTTTCAGTTTTAGATGCATTTCTGGTGGGTATCCAAAGAGTAGCCATTTTTTATTTATTTAATTGACTAGAGCGCAGTGAAATGCCAAGCATTATTTTTTATTTCATGTAGTTATTTAGTTTTGCTACTTTTCATGAGCAGTCGTAAGTTACCATCAGGCGAACGGCATGATCGTCTCGCCATCCATTGCACATTACGAATGAACAAAAAATGTCAATTTAAATTCTTCATGGTTGGAGAATTTAAGTTCAATCATGTATATTAGTATGATAGTCTCGTTTCTAATCCAACATCCAATCGCATAAAAACAAAGAACATTGTAAAGTGCAATCATACAAGTTTTTTGCGTAGGTGACTGTTTTGTACTTTGCAGACTTCTAATGGCTAATCGAATCATTATTAGTTCGGTTTTCGTTTAGATTTACTGTAATTAGTCTACAGACTTTTTCTATATTACCTATAACATGTTACTGTAAATGTGTTTAATTCAAACTTTTAATGATCTTTCCCTGGTTAATAACCACGCAATATAACGGCGAAGAAAAATATCACGAGGAAATCTGCATACCATAGAAATATGTAAGAATTTCTATGATTGGTAAAGTCAGTCAACCTGCACTAGGCCAGCGTGGTACTATACTACCATATGTATGGCCTAACAACTCTCGTAGTCTTGATTGTAGAGAAGGCCCATGCCATGCAGTAGGTCGTATTTGGGCTGATACAGGTTGCCAGTTATGTCTAAAATATTTATTATTATTACTTAGAAATTATTAACTCATACATATATCTGCATTTAAATTCATCCATTCATTCTTAAAAACAGGTGATATCAAAACATGTATAGGTAGAATAAGCACGACTGGCTTAAGGTATATTTAGTTATTAATAACTTAATAAATGCAATATATTTAGTTAAAATTGAAAACATTGTATCGGATTTATTAACCCTTTCATCATATCAAACAAAATCATTTTAGAACTGCACCGTACCGTACCTACTACAACTTAACCCATTCATCAAACATATCCATACGATATACTATATAGTGTGTATGTATAGAAATAAATTAAATATTTTCCAAGCTCAATCTATTCAAACCTCACTTTGTGGAATGTATAAAGAGGAAATTTAGCGATTGTTGAGTATTTTTTCCACAGTACTAATGTATAGGAAACACTTAAACTTCAACGGGTGGTCATATTAGGTCGTTACCCTTCTTTATTTATTTTTCTAATGCTTCTTTTATTGTTTGGTTATGTTTACTTAAAAACTTTCTGAATGAGTTCGAAATATTTTGTTTATATAATTATTTTTAGGTAAGGTCAGTGAAACTTCGTAGCTGAAAGAAAACCTATAAATATACCGAAGGTTATATTTTTCTGTTGGCGATTCGTAATATTTATTTATAAGTTTTATAGAGACTTAAGTCAAAAAATATATATATATAAACGTAACATTTATTCAAGTTTTTGTAAACAAATCGTGGTCCATACCTTAAACTCCTTTAAAAGATATAGTGTTATTCCATCCTAAAGAGTTAAAATAATGGAAATGTTTCAACTACGTTTTCAAGGGAACGAACCGAGCAACAGCTCTTACAGAATCAAAACAAATTAGGATGTAAAACATTGTCTAAAATTAAAAACACAAGATGTTTTTGTTAGGAAGATTAAAATACACTGTATAAAGTGCGAGCCGATCTGTAATATGTAAACATTACATAATTTTAAGCACAACACCAAAGAATCTCGAAGAACACGAGTGTTTATTTTATCGACATTATAACAACATGGCATCATATTTTATACCAAGAGCTGCTGAAGAAAAACACGTTTTGTTTACTATAATACCGTTGTGAGAGACAATGCTTTGATGCTTCGGCGCATTTCGAAAGTTGACAAGTTTTGAGATGACGACACTGAAAATTGTCTGCTATTTATGAAAATATTAACCAAAATACGTTATCTAAATACTTAAATATACCAACATTTTTTTGGAGTCAGTGCCAGCCTTTTGTTATGGACCAGTCATGAGTCTCTGCGGTTTTACCCGCAAAGTTATTCCATGATTAACATCTTGGCTTAGCATATAGCTTAAAATAAAATAGCTGGAACTGAACAAAAAATGGCATATTTAAGTAATTTATATTAGTTAAAATATTAGTCTTTTTATTTATGGCTTTTTACTCAAATATGTATGACATAGTGCAAAAATCATCACTATAAAACTATATCATACACTGTTTAAATGTCAATTTTAAATGACACAAACATGTGTCCAAGCTTGAAATTGTTTGCTGAAAACGGGTAAAATGTTTCACGTTTGTCCTTTGTGTTACATTTCCAGATAAAAGTTGGTGGATGCTCTTTTTAAAATCGTTTCTTTGAATTTCAGTTTCAAAATGAAATACTGTCATACACATTGTCCTGACACCACATCTAGAGTCTTTTAGCCAGGAGAATATTAATGAATTAAATATTGTTGTAAAACGTTGAAATAAGAGAAACAGTAAACAGTGAAAAGCAATTAACGTGCCTATTAAAATTACTCATACAGCATTATTAGTATCAAAAATCAAGTATATATTCGTGAGCTGTTAGTCTCTTAACTGAAATTTCTAACGAACTTCATGGAATTTTAATATTGGTAAATGGACACGTGTAAACTAAATGAACGAGAAAAGTAAATTTATTCGTCGACATTGTTTTCCACACAAACATCATCTAAAGGAAACTGTTAATAAAATTAATTGCATTTATAAACTTAATGGCTTTTTATTCAAAACAATTAACATTTATGCCTCCTTTACATTTATTCTAGAGATGATGCTAACTAAATGGAATGCTTCCTTCCTTTTAGTAATCAGGAGCAGAAATGTAAATTACAAAAGTTTTTGAATTTTCTGTTGAAAATAGAGTGAAAATGAAAGTTAATTTGTAAACCTCTTTTACTAAAATTACTATTAAGCTAAATATTGAACAAGGGTTTGCATCTTAGATTATGGTATAAGTCTTTCATCGCTCTTTGATCGTTTAACATAAAATTTAAATGGATTTCAAAATGGGTTCACGGTTTGAAACCGATTTTAATTAAAACGTCACTCATTTTGTATTTGGGAGTAAAGCGTTATAGATCAAGAGCCCGTGGCCGCCAGACCTTCGTAATTTTATAAAAGCTGAAAGTTTGTCTGCGCATGCCTCTGACATAGGCATCATACGATCAGCTATTACGAAGTTCCGATCGTGGTTGCTTTGGAAGTAATGAGCTTCAATGTTTCTAGCAAGATTAAAGAACCATCAAAAGTGTCTGAATACCAAGAAATATTTGTTTGTAATTGCCTTAATTACATGTATAAAATTCAGCTTTTATACTATAACGCCGGCAAAATTACATGTTATTAAATATTACTCTATCTTCAAACTTTAACATAATGTAATTCTGTCAGCGTTATAGTATAAAAGCTGAATTTATATACCGGGTATCTCAAGACTGCTACCGAAACGAAGCCGAGTGGTAGTTTTAGTGACTACAAACACAATGCAACTAAAATTTTCCCAAAGAAACGCGACAATTATTTTTTATGATTTTTTAAATATCGTCATTTTTGGGTGGTAAATCCATAGTTTTTGCTAAAATAATAATTTAAACTCTTTATACCTTAGAGTATTTATAAATAAAAGGGTATACACTATTATTTTAGGAAAAAATGTATTTACCACACAAATATGGCCATAGGAAAAAAATAACAAAAAAAAAATTGTCGCTTTTTTTTGCAACTTTTTCTGTTGCATTGTGTCTGAAGTCGCTTAGACTACTACCCGGCTTCGTTTTCGGTAGCAGTCTTGATATACCCTGTATGTTAATAAGGCAACT